>JAQZBX010004716.1:0-59042 GCA_029593785.1 Cabassous unicinctus | reverse complement strand
GCACTTCCTCAATAAACGCTCTTGGTTCCTGCTCTCACGCGGAGTCTCTTGTCTGTTCCTTTCCCCTCCCCGCCTGCCTGTTCCCCCCGTTGCTAGGCCTCAGGGCCTCTCGGGGAAGCCGCCTCCGGCAACCTAAGATAGGGGCCGGAGTGACCTCTCTGACTACTGATCAGAGACGCTTTCATTCGCGAAAGCAACAGGGGACGGAATGTATTTACAAACGTGATGACTAGCCAAGGAATTGGAAATTATATGCTCCATACCAAAGGTCCTTCAATAAAACAATAGGAGACAGTGCCGCGCAGTGAGAGAGCTGTCACGTGTGCGGGGCAAGTAAGAGATTACTGCTGCTCTGGGAGCCAGTGCTTTCTTAAGCCGTATGTGGGTTGTGTTTGTGATTGTGTAACTGTTTCTTTGCCCAGATTTCATTACAGATATAGATTTTTAAGTAAATTCTTACTTTGCTAGTTTTGCTACTGCCAAAGTCTGTATACTATAATTCAGTTACCTCTTCTTATAGAAAAAAATGACAAAATATTTGCAGGCTGAGCATCTATTCAATAGTCTGTCTATCTATCTATCTATCTATCTCTAACATTTATTTACCCAATCTATCAAATAAATATTTTTACAATAGTGAATTCTTATGGGGATCTTAAAAGCAAGTCAACTTACTTTATGTTCTTTGAAAATTATTATTAGAGTTAAATTAAATATTATTAATTTTATAATAAATATTTTAAAATTACTGATCTATTATTAATTTGGCTTAGATTTATTTTTTTGCTCATATAACAACCATGTTGTCAGTAACTAAATTGTTTAAAATCACAGTTAGTAATAATTTTACCAATGTTATGTAGTTAGTCATTTGTCCAAATGGACAGCCTGGGAATTGTGTAGGTGGGAGAAATCTACTTTCTATTTATTGGGAAATCAAGTATTGAACTTATGTTATACTGCTTGGGTCAGCTCTGATGCAGGGCTGCCCAAAGTAGTCATCTGCTTTATTTTCATTAGTAATTCATTGTTTTTGTCCCCAGTTTTTCTCTCTCACAAGTTTCTCAATCTGTATTTCCATCGGAAAATGCTCTTAGGTGATTCTATGTAGTACGGTCTCACAGAATACTTATGGAAGATCACTAGAATTTAGGCTTTCCTAAAACAGTCACCATATTAGCATAGAAATTTTTAATAGATAATTTATGGTGGAAAAATTGTAACACTATCCCCTTGTGCAAGTTTTATTCTTAATTTGTCAAGGAGGAAAAATTCCAATGTGTTTAATCACTGAGGTATTGAGAATATGACTCATTTGAATAAAATGAAACCTGCTTTTCCGAACACAAAATATTCACTCAAAACAAACACTGACTGTGCAAAACTGGGTAATTTCTACCTCCAAGATATTGCATATGCTCTTAGCCTCAAATGAAATGCATTTTCCCTTAGTCCAATTCAGGTTTTCATTCTTCACACTCTTACTCGTGTTCCATTAAAAAGGAAAAGAAAACTTTCCTGCACTCACCTAAATTTTATTATTCTTCTGACCATCCACCGTGGTATCATTGCTCCTTCTAGGCTTTTCCATTTGAACTTAATAGGAGTTTTGGAATTTAATAAATATTTGTTGAGTGGATGAATGAATGAACACAAGACGCTTTGTGTTGATACAATTATATTCTACCTTCTCTTTAAATCAAGAGAGTAATTCTCTTACATTGTTGCTTTCTAAATTGATCATAATGATTTTATAAGCCACATGCCATTGTTTAGCACCAAATGGTAAAGCTGCTTCCTTTTCTCCTACCAGCTGCCTTCTAGACTCATTGTTGTGTTAACTGCACTCCAGGAACCCAAAATCACTGAAATCTGAAGTCCAGGAAAATGATCACAATCTGCTACAACCATGAGAGTGCATAGTTACTGAGTGCAGCAAAGTCAGTTTAAAACATAGCTTCAAAATGTATGTCTACTTAATGAAAGCTCTTTAGGCAAGATTTAGATTTCTTAAATGGAGGTATTCCAGTTTTAATAATTCTTCAGCATTTTTATTTAATTTTGCCCCAAATTCAAACAGTCTTTATTAAACTCTCTTTTTAAAATGTAAGTCTGATTCCAGATTGTGAGTACTGCAAATCTTTAACTTTCGTCTTGGAATCTGAACTGACCTTGAAGGACACTTACTGGTGTCTTACAAATGGCAGTTTACAAAACAGTGTAATTAAAGGATCAAAATGCCTGCAACAAACCATTTATAGGAAAGCCACTATTTTCACTGGCATTTCATTTTTAGTTTTCCATAATCTTTCTTAATTTGAAATGGCAGCTATTCTGCCTCTCTAGAGTATAGTGCTAATACTCTTAAACATACTCATTTAAATCCTGCTTGTAACTTTTCCCAATGGGCACGTTATTGCAGAAATACCAATGACTAATAACTCTGGAGATGGTGTTGCCAGGTCAGATCTATCAAGATACCAGTTCTGAAGGTTGTAGCAAACAGAAGTAATTTTTCTAATGCTAACTAAAGAAAAAGAAAGTAAAAGATAGAATGTTCCAAACACATCTATCTCACAAGTGACCGTAAGCACGAACGTTTCTGGGTCGATTAAGCAGCCTTTCAGTGAGCTAGCAGGAACAGAATGAGCCTCCCCTCATGGGACGAGCTCTTACGTTTTGGTTCCATATCACCTGCCTGAACACAATACCTGAGGGAAATGAATGATTTAACATGAAAATAAGCTTAAACACAAATGTTGAATAATTTATAGGAATGAGCCTGATTCTTGAAAATCTAGGATAATAAACTTTTAAAGTATAATGCATGTCTTCATCCTTTCCACCTTCTCCCTTGGATACCCCATCCCCTCTCACAGCTTGAATTTCTTCCCTGGGGAAAAAAAAAAGGATCACAAACTTTCCTTTGAAATCTAGCATTGCAGATCTACTTGGTTAGTGGATATTTCCTCCCTCGGTCCCACTGGAATCTCAGTGTCAGCATATCCCTCCTGTCTCACTTCAAGAAAAGCCACCTGAATACATTCATTAGAAGCCCTCCATTAACTTCAATTTGCAATACTGAATTAGTAATCTGTGATAGGCTTTCTGCTGAGTGCTCAATCTATAAAATTAAAATATCAGTCTCTCTCTTCAAGACTAAATGCAGAGGAGTTGGAGCTAGTAGAATCAGCATTTGACGAGGTTGCAGGAGTTAGTGAAGCCTTCAGAAAGGTAAGTACAGGTGTGCCAGTGCCAGGGAATGGACAGGGTAAAAGGGCGGGGGTACCTGAGGATCACATGCAATTTGGCAACTGAGTGATTTTGCTTTTGTTATGTGGGATGGAGGGAGAGTGGAAAGAAACGAGTCTGAAGCGGAGGCCAGGAGCCAGCTTGTGAAGAGCTCATTATGTTGTGGAGGAGAGTTCATCCACCTCAAATTGTTCAGAGGAACGTCTTTACTGGCCTGTCCATTCTCAGCCTTCCAGCTCAATCCCCCTTACACAGCACTGCTAAAGCAAACTTCTCAACACGCAGCTTTGATGATTTGGCTCCTCCATGTAAATGTCTTTGAGTGCCCCAATTCTTAACTAAACCCACAAGACACTATTTTCTGCAATATGGTTCCGGTAAACTTGCTAGCTTTTTCTGCCATTGTCCCCGTACATGTTTATGTACAATGCAAATATTCTACTGACTTTCCATGCCTCTACTCTCCTACATTTTTTTCTGCTCAGGCTGTTCTCACAGTCTCATGGTAAATTCTGTGCCTTTATTGGATGGTTTAATAATAACGATAATAACTAACAACAAAATCTCATCTAAAAGTTCATTCTAGCACCGCTTCCTTAATGACTCCTTTCTCAACTAACTCTCTAAATGTTGTGGCCATGTTCTCCTCTGAACTACCTTATGAATAAATTAACTGAACATCTTTTATGAGGTGATGACATTTTGCTCTGTTTCCAGACATGTATGTTATATATTAAATGCTTGAAAATCTGAGACCATGGCTTACTCATTTTTAAACATTTCTTAAAGCATTCAGTGTAGACAACCTCATATAACAAATGGTCACTGAATATCATATGCTTTTGAATTGAATGCTACAGGAAACAAGTATACCCAGTCAATACTTCATGCAAAATCTGAAAAATGTGTGCTTTGTGGAAGTTAGAACTGTCTTCTACACTTTTGGCTTTATATTTGGAAATACTCTAGGAAGATTTAGACCAAGAGAGTTCTAGGCAAAATAATTAAAAAGAAAATAGGAGACAAAATAATACCAGATACGTGATTTTAAACAGATTTATTGTGTAACAGATTTAAAATGTCTACATGCATTCACATACTTTATCAATGAATAAAACTCTTTTAGAGTTGTCAGGAAACCACATGAGATTGAAATGAGTAGATAATTGTTACATCAAACGCTGAAAGCCCTTTACTGCTTTTGTCAGCTAAATTAACTTTTTATTATGTTTGTGGAATTCAGAAGTCCTTGTGGTAACCAAACCAATTCTATACTATCAATGGAACTCAACCAAGATGTTCAGTGCTGAAATATGTACTGCCCACTCGTATTTATTGCACTGCCTAAATGGACTTAATCAGGGTTAGAAGTGGGATAAACTCTCCCAGTTTTAAATTACCATAGACAGTTTGCAGACAAGAATGGAAGGGTTTATCAGGACCTTGCAGTGTGCTTACTAGAATAGGAAGGGATAACCTTCATTTATGCTGTGAAAACTACTGGTCTCTGCTGCTTCTTAAATCCATGTGAGAAAATTTTTGTTGTCCACAGACTTTCAGATGCTACAATTTTCAAAGTCATAGTTGGCAGGATATTACAAACCTAAGAAAACAAGAATCGGGTGGTGAAAGTGGGGAGCAAATGGGGACTTCAGCTGACACCTGTGAGTAAATGGCACAAGCACAATCGTCAAGAAGGTTGCCCCCCAGTAGACCTCGTTCAGTCTTGCAGAAAATATATGGCTGACAGAAGAAATGAAAAAGTCCAATCGACACCACTATCTCACACACCAGCCCACAGCAATAAACACTCACGTGCATCTTATGCTCTTCCCCTTCCCTTCTTACCCACAACCTGGACTCAGCTGAGTGTGTAATACTGTAACCAACCTGGTGGTCATGATTTATCTCTCATGTCTGATAAGAAATCTTTGAGAATGGGCTAATGGTGTAAACTAATCACATAAGCACATAGGTTCAATCCATATCTAATTGACAGCTGTGGGTATATTGGGCATTTAAAAATTAGGATGAAAGTGTTTTCTATATTTTCCATTTATAAATGATAAACTAATTTATACTTTCTTAACTTGCCCAAAAGAGAAAATAAAATGGGAAAATATACATAACATAAATATGATTTAAAAAACACTTGCCCAAATATATTAAATTACATGTAATTATAAAAGGGCAACAACTTAATCACATTTAGCCATTTGGAACAAAAGAATCCACAAATTTATAATGGAACCAAATAACATTACAAATCTCATGAGCTAAGACAGAATTCCTATGAGTAAATTGTTGAGCTAAGTCAAGGTGTACATGGTTAACTGTTTCCCAATTTTCCACCAAAGTGGCCCGAATCATGTAAGCAGGAGTTTTATTTTTTATGGATGAAAACAGAAAGTGGTCTCATCCATAAAGGAAGCCTCAGCAAGTTTTCAAGAAAATGGTGTAAGTGAGAAAAAAACTTAGGGCATCATTGACTCATTTTAGAAATTGAACAATTGGCACTTGTTTTTTGTATGTTTGTGGGGGAGGCCAGTGGGGCATATGGGTTTCCACTAGCTCTGATCCTGTGAATTTCTGACACAGCTTGTAGGAAGAGGGGACAGGCAAAGAATTTGGCAGCCTGCATTTATCAATTGCATAGATATAGCAAATGGTATTATGATGTTCAGTCCCCATATTGTAGATGTTTGTGAAAGGTGCTGTGATGCCAGCTGCCACCAGTTGCCTGAATGAATACACAGGGTGGAGAGAGTCTATAAAAATGCACAGCTCTCTGACTCTCTCTCCCTCTCTCTTTCAGTCTGCAGAGTTGTCTTTAGCTCTACTGAATTAACTGTTTCTAAAATTGGCAAGGAAAAAAACCCCACAATCAATGTATTCATGCTCATTAAATATGTGTTAAATTGAATAAGTGAGTAAAGTTTATTTCTCTCAGCATTTAGAGGGAAATGTTTTTAAACAATAAAAAGTAGTGCCAGTTTCATAACATAAGTAAAAATAGCATAGCTATTTGGAGGAGAGAAATGGAAGCATACTGTTGTAAGATATTTATATTGTATATAAAGTGGTCTAACATTTGAAAGTTGACTTTATAAGTTAATATGTATACTATAAACACTAAAACAACAACCCAAAGTCTTTTATAAAATAATCCAACAAAAGAAATAAAATGGAATCCAAAACTTACTCAATTAACTCAAAAGAAGTCACACAATTTGGGGAAAAGATAACAAAACAAATAGGGCAAATAGAAAACATGTAGTAAGATGATAGATTTAAACCTAACCGTATCAATAATCACATTAAATGTAAATGGTCAAAATATCTTAGGAAAAAAAAAAACAAACAAACAGAGATTGTTAGATGGAATTAAGAAGAAGACCCAACTATAGTCTGCAATCAAATTAGTTAAAAGTAAAAGGTATCTTCTGGTTAGCACTACCAGATTTAGCAAACAAAAGTAAAAGAAACCTAGTTCCCTTTGTCTTTCAAATAAACAATAAGAACATTTTAATATCAGTAGATTACAAATACTGTATGGGATATATTTACACTAAAAATAGTGTATATTTTATTTATTTGAAATTTACATTTGACTTGGATTCTTTTATCTGGTAATCCTACTACTAGGAGAAACAGCACTTGAATATTTGCTTACCTGGGACAGACAGATGCTGCTAGATGCTATATAAGCCAGAAAAGAGAGTCACCTAATTTTAATTTTTTATCTATTTCAGGGGTTCTTACCCTTTTTTGTTCCATGGATCTCTATGCCAGTCAGGTATAAAACACGGACCACTTACTAAGTCCACACTATGCAGTGTATTATTTAATAAATATATCACACCTGCACCAACACATCCCCCCAAGAATAATGTCGTTTTGAATTTCAATCCAAGTTCATGGACCCCTTGTTAAGAACCCCTGATCTATTTTTACCAAATTGCTAAAGACCGAGTGTGAGCCAACTGCAGGCTGCAGATATAGGGGAATTGACATACTCTTGCAGATTTTCCTCCATGAATCTCACTAGGCACTCACACAGAAGAAACAGAGAAACCTGAGAAAGTTCCTTGGTGCTCCTTGGAGAGAGGAAGAGTCACTACCAAAACCATACATGGATCCATTTTCCTTATATGCCCGGTGCCCGATGGAGAAAAGCCTTAATTTTCAGAAGGAAGGGAAAAAAAAACAAAAAACAAAAAACTATTCGCTTTAATATATTTGTGGAAACCCACTGCAGCAGTGGGAAGGGAAAAAAATCTGTATATGATAGTTCAGCCTGCATGGGGGTGGGGGCATGAGAAGTGTGGCAAGAACATCTGCGAAGGCCACAAGTGTGAGCTGCAGGGGACAGTGTCTGACCTGCGATGGCTGAGGTTTAAGACTAAGGATCCCCAGGGCGTGAGCGAATGGTGCTCTCCCCCTGCCTGCCACCATCATGCTAGCAAGAAGAAATAGACCTAGGAACGCCTGCAATGTCAGGTCCCTTCCAGCTACGCATGAAAAGATAGCTCTGAAGAGGTAACTATAATTCCTGCCATAATGTCTATATTCCACTGGGGTGGAAGAGGGGAAAGATAATTTACAAAGCAATAAAAACAATGGGACATTGTAGCTTTTTAAAAGGTTGTACGATGTTGGATAGCGACGAGAATCAGCGGGAATGTGCAATTCCGGACAAGGTCATGAAAGGCCCTGGATAGGAGCAGAGAATTTAAACTAGGATCTGAAAACTGACTAGGAGTCAACTCTGCAAAGAATTGGGGATGTAATTTCAGGAAGAAGGAATAGCAATTGCACAGGCTGTGAAATGAGAAGAGTTTGGTGCATTTGAAAAAGAACAAGTAGTCCCAATATTTCTGTAGTCTACACAGTCAAAGAGTGGCAGAGATGAAATTCAAGAATACTCAGAGCAGATAAAATTGAGCCTGCAGAGACATTGTAAGTAATACGGAATTTATTTGAAGTTCAGTAAGAAAATTATTGAAGGGCTTTAAGTAAAAGAGTGAACTGGTTTGTGAGGTATCAGTTGATAAGGAAACAATTTTAAAAGAGCAGAAACAGAACCAAGAAAACAAATTTGGAGATTAATGGGAAAGTCCAGGTGGTTGGTCATATTAATTTGATCTAGGGTGCTACAAGTAAAGCTAGAAAGGAACAGAGAGCCCTTATTATATGCTGGTAGTAAGCCGGATAGTCATGAGCACTCAAGAAAAACTCCTGGACTTTGTCTCGGACAAGCCAGTGGAGGGAGTATGGGCCCTTGTATCCACCTTAAGGCAAAGTCAAGGCTAGAGACATGATTTACGGATTTAAAAAGCCCTGCATCTCTTAAAGAGAATTCTGCAATCCACACCTTATTTTTAAAATCACTTTATATTTGACTTCCTACTTATTCAGAATTAGAAATATTTAAAATAGCTCTATTTCAAAACCTTAGAGAGGTAGTAAGCAGCATTTATTTAATATTATTATAGTTTTAGTTATTAATCAATATGTCAATTAAAATCAATTTAATCAATTTAATCTATCAATG
The DNA here is from genome assembly GCA_029593785.1 of Cabassous unicinctus. Classification (NCBI taxonomy): domain Eukaryota; kingdom Metazoa; phylum Chordata; class Mammalia; order Cingulata; family Chlamyphoridae; genus Cabassous; species Cabassous unicinctus. Next base: position 50,236 of record JAQZBX010004716.1, on the reverse strand, counting down.
AAAATCAATCTGATTTTATCTCATCACTTAATGAGTAGCAGTTCTTAAAATATCTGCTTTAAACTCAGTAATCAATTCTCAAAATGGCATTATGATTAAGTTGCTGCCAAACAAATTAAGAATCTAAACATACCACCTTACTTATACTACTTTAAGAAAAGTTTACTTGGCAGCCAATGTTTGGCTTATATTATATCAAGCTTTAAAGTTTGTTTTGTGGTGAAACATCATAAAAATATTTAATTGTTTTAAAATTAATATGGTACAAAACATTACTATTAAAATATTTATATGTATAATTAAGTTCAACTTTTAAATATAAAGATATATCTACAAAACAGATTTAGAAAGAAATCCCATGTATACAAATGGTATACTTAAACTACTATAACTCACTAGATAATGATTGCTTTTAACTTTTACACTTCTCCACAGGCAGACCATGAGATGCTTGAATTATCAATTAAATTAAAATAGAAAGAGATTCATAAATATTGGCATTTAGGAGAACATGGTGAGGTAAAAAAAAACACACACAGCGTTTTATTTTGCACCATATTTTGACCACACGTGTTTAGGTACAAAGCAAACATTTAAATGAGCCAAAGTTTGTCAAAATATATCATGCATTGAAACGTTTATACAATTGATAGTCAAATAATCTGTGTTTAAAACACAATCTATAATATTTGTCATTGCTATGAAAGTGCATGGATATCTTTCCAGTAAACTTCAATAAATATAGCCCTACTTTGACAGCATCTTACCACACTCTCTAAACCCATTCTCCATATTTCAAATAATAAATGTTGATTATTATTGACATTTTCAGTAAAGGGTTCACAGTTTTGTATCCATTTGTATAAAAGAAAAATGCATTTTAATACCTAGGGTTGGATTGATGAAATTGGAAAATATTCTGTATAAGATACCTCAGAATATTTTATGTGAATGAAGAAAATGAAGAATGTCTACAGGGAAGTTATCCTCAATAGCTAACCATTAATTTCTGTGGAAAATGTATTTCTAAATTTATATGATTTATATGTTATTTTAAAAGTTAGCAGTGTATCCTTATAAGAAAGTTAATTGTGCAATCCAATCTGGACCCTGAAGAAAGAAAAGTAAACTTTTAATTATTTGCCCAAGTAATATATTCGTCAGACGTGGTAATTGCAACCTTGCAATTTGCCCTTTCCTGAAGAGTAGCTGCTGGTTGACCCAGAATGAAGTGGATTTATATTGAAATAAAAGTCTGCCTTGCTCATTACATTTGCATCCTACCTGACCTTGTCTCTTCCTAATGTTGAAATTTTAGTCATATCCCCTTAAATTGTGGCTCTTTGTGTCACTACCTAGGGAAGTCAGGGGAATATTTATTTTCTATGTATCTGATGCGTAGAACATATTAACCCACTATGCTTTACAGATTAATTTTATAGTGGGTCATACCCTGCTAATTACCGATCCAGTATCTGTTCCCCCTCTCTCCTTTGTTAAAATACCCCGGATTTTATCTGAGATGGCAGTAAGTCCAGCCGAAACGCCCCATCTTCTAAGCTCCCTTACAGCTAAGCACAGACACGTGACTGCGACGCGCCTCCCTTTCCCAGGCTTCTACAACAAACACCGCGCAGTGAGTCGGTTTACACGTGGGACTTTATTGTCTCGGTTTCAGAGGCCGGAAGCCTTGCTCCCCTCTGGTGTCGGTGGTGGTCCAGCTGGCTGCTGGCAATCCTTGGGTTCCTTGGCTTTGCATCATATAGTGACGTCCTCTTTTCTCCTCCGGCTTCCTGCTGACTTCTAGCTTCCAGCTCCTCCCTGTGACTTTCTCTGACTATGTCTGAATTTCTTGTGCATATAGAGGACTCCAGTGATCCAGATTATGGCCCAGCCTCGTTTGGTTCAAGAGACCCTATTTACAGTGGGTTCAAACCCACAGGGGTGTGGATTAAATCAAGAATTTGTCTAAATTGGGGTGTGTAATTCGATCTATCACACCATGTGATTAACCGCTGGGATTAAGGCCAGTTTCCTTCCTAGGACCTCTAGGAAGCTTTGCTTGCTGAGAAAACGAGTCAGGTGTCATGCACCTGCTGCCTTCCACCCTTGCCACTGGGCTCTAGACCAGATGCTTGGAGGTACAGCTTCTAAGTGTGAGAACAAAACTACATGCTAAAGACGGACAAATGGAGATAACCTTCAATCCTGATGGCATTGTGGATATCCTTGCACCATTCCCAGATGGTTATGTGCATTCAGTGCAGTTCTAACTCATATCAATGAAAGTATTTAAAAGTATAGATCAAAAGCACAATCCTTTCTAAAGAGAGGTATCGTTGATTTTGTAAATGCCTCAGTAGCAACTGGAACTTAGGTGATTTCAGCTGAATCGTCCTGACTACCATCTAGTTTCTACTTTAAGCAATTTTGTGCTCTGAAGCCACGTGGAGAGCGGCAGAGAGAGAGCCCTGAAGGGCACTGATGATTTCATGGTATTCTACCCAATAGTAAGATCCACCTTATAAAATCAGTGTATTATCCCATGTATGCAGACTTGGCCGGTATCCATGATTATACCCTAGGGTGCATAAAAACTTTAGAATCAGCTTCTTTAGTTGTTTTTTAATGTGATCATATTTTTATTGAGATAAAGTTAAAATTGTGAATTTGCTTAAGCACAATGAACTTCAGTTGAAAATTGTCTTATTATCTAGGAATATCATTAGACTTTTCATTTGTTCATGACCTTTGTTAAGTCCCTCAGAGGTGTTTCAATGTTTTCCTCATTTACTTTTGAATGTTTCTTTTTAGATTTAATCCTGAGAATATTGTTATTATCAGACAGTTAAAACAGCATATTTTGTTTCTTTTGATATATAATTGGTGGTTGTTTTCTGGTAAATTTTCATGTTTTCATTTATTTTTAATATGGAACAATTTTGATGGAGGAAATATTTTGTCATCTGGGTTTATCTATATGTGTTCTTGTTCCTCAACTTTATAGGAAAACATCAACCCTATCTTCATTTGCTAGCATTATTTAAAAAATACTAATATTAATAGTAATAATATCAACAATAAACATGCACTATAGTCCAAGTACTTTGCCATTTTATACATTATGTGCATTTTCTCATTTAATTCTAAAGCAAACAAATGACCCCGAAAACATTTATTATGTCCATTTAACAGAATATTTTTGGAAACAATGAATACATTTTCCAAAACTGAAAGGCTATAATGTGGCAACCACTTTATAACTTATGTGTCATTCATTTAAACACTACATCAGACCACCTAACATTCAAACACTTGTCAGAGAAAATGAACTCAAATTTCACAGCCAAACATTAACCAAAAGCTCTCAGTGGTTGAGACGGCTTTTGGTCTACTTTCTTTTCTTTTAAGGGCACTAGAAATCACTATGGTAGATTGTGTTAGTCCTACCCCCCCTCAAAAAAAAATTTGGCCCTGGTAGGACATTTATAATCCATGAACAAGTTTTTTTGAGCTTCAGTTCAAAGGCTTTATCCAAAGACTTGTCCGTGTACTTTGCATGTAGTATGTTCAAACCAAAGCTCTAACTGTAACTGCTTCTGCTCAGCCTTTTGCACAGAACGGGCAGGTCACAAATAGAGGAGACTTTTCCTTCTCGGATTTTGGAGTAAAAGGACCCACAGGGAAAGATGAAGTAGAGCCTGGAAGAGCTAAGCAACCACTGGCCTACAACACGGATAAAATCACGAAGGCTAGCTGTCGTAAGTCACTGAGTTTTGGGGTATTTCCATATGCTGCAAAGCAGACCAACCTACTACACTTGGATCAAGACACTTTGCTGGAGAATTTTGTACCTTGGCCACATTATTTTGAATGTTTTGTTATTTTTCCATCAACTCAAAAAAATTTTGTCCTAAGACAAAATTCTAGACCATTGATTACTTTTCTTCAAATAGGGATAATAGTTGTTCCGGAAAATATGGTTCAATAAATTACTATTTTTTTTCTTGATATGAACTCATGGGGAATTTTCTCCCAGATTTCAATGACAGAAAGAACTATGCATCTCCTGGCCAAGTCTTCTCTTGGGGTGGTTCTTGTGCTTCCAGGAAATTAGGTAATTGAATTGTTTAACTCTTTCATTGGCTTCTAAGAAAAAAACCATAAATTTCTGGAAGCCATTGTGGATACTGAGCTCACCAATGACGCCATCCTACTATTTCACCCCTTCACATATCCTTCCTCCAAGTTTACTCATTCACTCACTTAATCTTGTTCTGTTACATAGGGAAATATACACTTCCATAAGCCCTCTTTAAACAAAGTCATTAAAAACAATAAGCAAATTATAAAAAAGAAAATGGTAATTAACCCAAAGGAATAAGTTTAATGATCATATCTTAGTTATGGAAAAGGGAAAGAAAAGAGAAGGATGATCCCCAAATTTTATTCTCTGTCTAGAAATCAAGTTCAACATTTCCTCTAGAGCAGTGATTCTCAAAGGATGGTCTGAGGACCAGTAGGTCAGCAGCATCTGGGAACATGACAGAAACTCAGGCCCCATCTTGGGACCTTCGGAATCTAAATTCTAACAGGCTCCCCAAAGGACTCACTTGCAACTTAAAGCTGGGCAATCACGTTGTTAGCCTGATCTGGAGCTTGTGAAAGTTGTGACCTGATGCTGTCTAGCACCTCTTAATCTCATAGCATGACACAGCAAATAAGGAATAAAGCATTTTCAACACTGGAAATCTATTGAAATATGCAGAAATAAGAAAATATATGAAGTGATAAATAACATATATCAAAAAAGAAGTGCATAAGGAAACATATAATAAATTTGAGGAGTTAATAACCCTTTGCTTACAATGTATAATTATTATTTATGTGCTTTACATATTTATTTCATTGTTATCCTTATAGAGTGGATATGTCAAACACTAAATATCCACTAGTTTTACCAAAGGAAAAAGAAAAGCAGAAAGATTAACTAGCTTGTCTAAGAACCCACATTTGTTGGAAACCGTATTGTCTCGTTCTGATGGAAGAACGTGCAACATTGATATAAAGATGGCTGTTGCCAGGGGTTCAGAGGGGAGGTGGGGGGATGAACAGGGGAACAGGGCATGTTTGGGGCAGTGAGATTCTTCTGTGTGATACTGCAAGGACAGATACATGACACCATGCATTTGTCAAGGCCTTTGGAACTGTCCAGCACAAACCGTAAGCCATAACGTGAGCTACAGACTTTGGTTAGTAGCAATGATCAATATCTCATGTAACAAATGCACCACACTAATGTAGGAGGGCAGTAAGAGGGGAAACTGTGTGTGTAGGGTGGCTATATGGAATTTCCTATACTTTCTGTGTAGTTTTTCTGTAAATGTAAATCTAAAACTTCTCTAAAAATGAAGTTTAATATTAAAAAAATACAATGTCAATAAATAATAATAATGATGATGAAAAAAAAGAGGTGCTAAAGTCTAACAAGAGTAGATAGAAGATTTACTGTCTCTTGGTAACTGGCAGAGAGAACTGGAATTTTATCATTTATAGCTGTCTTTACTCAACTTATTCTGAAACAGCCAGAATCTTAATAATAAGTACAATGTTAATTTCAAGCTGTGCACAGTTCAGATATTGAAAAATATACCCTTCTCATATATTTAGCTCAGAAGTCCACTATGTCTGGTGGCTGCTGAACTGGATAGTTTTATCTATGAACCATCTTTCTCAAATATCCAAATCTCTAGATAGTCCTATTTTAATGAGGACTTTAATATTTTGAATGTTCAGAATATTCTTTGGTTTTACCAGAAGTGAGACTCTTCTTGTGGAATGACTAGGAACAAAACCTCCTGTATTATATAAACCAAGTCCAAAGTCTGTTCAGTCCCGACTCTTCTGTTAACAAATGACTCTAAAGTTAGCTTTATAATTTTTAATCCAAGTCAGTGTAAAACAAATACAGTTAAATGTATTGAGTAACAATTGCATGTACATGGTGATTTTCATTTTCATGTTCACATATTATGTGTTTTAAAGTCATTTTATTTTATGCATATGCCAAAACTTTTTCAATCTTCTTGTTTGTCATTTAGATTGAATTGTCATCTTGATAAACATACTTGATGTTAATATTTTCATCACATCCTGGTTTATTTCCTTGGGATTGATTTCTTAAAGTGGAATTGCCAAGTGAATGATATGAAAGTGTCTAAGTCTTTTAATACCTAGATGAATCACTCTACAGAAATATTTCCTGATATCGCGCTCAGCCATCGGTTAATAACAAAAGATGTTAGTTTTTTAAGTCTTTGATGATTTATAGAAAAAAAATGATCTCATCTGAATTTACATTTCTTTGGTTTCTAATGCAGTCACCCTTGTAAATATATGTCATGGACATTTTATAGCTCGTTTCCTTTTTCTTTTTTTTTTTTAAACAGTTTATTGAAGTATATCATTCATACATGAACATACATAAACTATAAGTGTCCAGTAAACATCGTGAACTTACAAAACAAACATGCATAACATCATACAGGGCTCCCACACATCACCCTACCATAGATACTATGCATTGTTGTGAAACATTTGTTAACAAATCATGAAAGAGCATCGTCAAAGTATCACTACTAACTATAGTCTGTATCTTCCTCCCCTATACATTTTTTTAAGGATTTATTTATTTATTTATTTACTTTTATCCATTTTTACCGCCACCCCCTCCACCCATTTTTGCTGTTTCTGTGTCCATTCACTGGGCAACTCTCTGTGTCCATTTCCTGCCCTCTCTTCTCATCCTTCTCCTCCTGTCTTCACTGGGAGTTAATCCTCAGAATCTCCGATGTGGGAGAGAGGCATCCTACTGCCTGTGCCACCTTAGTTCCTGGTTTTTTGGTGCATCTCATCTTGGCTCTCCCTTGTGTCACTCTCCTGTTACATCATCATCTTGCTGCGTGGCTTGTGGAGCCTGATGGCACACCCACACACGGGGCCTGGCAGCGCATCCACGCATGGGGCCTGGCGGCGCACCTGTGCATGGGGCCTGGCAGCTCACCCACGCAAGGGACCTGGCAGTTCACTACCTAGCGGGGCCTGATGGCCCATGCACCTTCTATATTTTTCTCTTTTTTATTTTTACCGGCAGGTCCTGGGGATCAAACCCAGGTCCCTCCAATATGGGAGATGGACGCCAACCACCCGAGCCATATCTGTCCCCCTGCTATATCTCTTAAGGTTGACCAAAGATACCCAGAGTTACAGTCCTTTCCCATACAGGATGGTCATATACTAAATCAGGCTTAGTTTATTACCAGCATTCTAAAAACCAGACCTAGGGAGAAAAACTAGGTCTGGGGACACACACATGGTTTCTAATATAGCAAATGTTTAGCCTAAGCTACTTTTCTTAATTGTCTGTTGGAGATATTGGAGCATTTAATTTCTAGTGATATGTAATTGAAATGATTATATATGTATATATGTTCATGTCATATATATTGCAACTATTTCCCACTTAATTTTTCATCTAAATTTGTTTATATAAGTCCATTTTTATCTTTTGATTGAAGTATAACATAGATGTTATAAAATGCACAAATGTTATGTATACAGCCTGATGAATTCTTACAAAATCAAGTCTTACCAAATTGATACAACAATTTAATCACCATTTGACTCAAAATGTAGTATCCCACCAGCCGTCCTGAGGCCTCGTCACCATTCGCACTCCAGCCACGTGCATCTGCTCTGCCTAGTTTGAACTTCATCTATAAATGGACCACATAGAGCATGTTCCTTTAGGAAGCACACTCTCTGCTCTACATGGGACCTGTGACAATTATTCTTGCTGCTGTGTGCAGGTGACATGGTTAACTCTAGAGTACTCCATCATACAATGACAAATACTTCAAGCCTGGAAAGCTGCCAAGCTCACAGTGACAGAAGTTTTCCATAATTCCAATTTTCTCAAGAAAGTCAGAACTTTATCATTTGCAACAAGCATTCCTTGAAGCGTCAGGCTCACTTGGTTCATTTTCAAGAAAATGCTTCCTAAGAACCTAAGTATGAAAAATCAGAGTTTGTCTGCCAGTCATTCCTTCGAGTAAAAATCGTGTTCCATGAAATGAGAGACTGGTTGAGCTCACGACGCAGATGACCCACAGGTGCTTGACCTTCACGCCCACAGCGCACGTCCTTACACAGCAGAAGGGCTGGGTGATAAATATATTCTGCTTTCCCAAGGACATTCTTATGTAAAATTCACCTTTTGTTTACCCCTGCTAGTGAGTGATGGTGAAGAAAAAATGGCAAAATGTAGTTTGATACTGCTGTCCTTTTTAAGGAGGAAATTCTCTGGCAGAATGGTAAAATAGAAAATATTTCGTACTGAGAGAATGGTCATTTTAATTTTCTTTTGTCAAAGTTATATTCATTTGTATAAAGTGCATTAAATATGAAATGAAAAAAAAAGTAGTTAAAAAATCAACCTATTTCCCTTTCTAAAAATGTCCCTCCCAGAGATGCAATGCTTCATTCCTAAATGGCTGTGGCCAGGCTCCACGGCATGGCATGACACATCCATCGTAAATGATGGCCATTCACATTATGTGTCCACGCGTGCCATTGTACGCGTTGGCAGGGGATACGGACATGTTCATGGGCACGTCCAGTGTGCCAGGTAATGAGATCAAAGCAGAACGATGAGAATTGCATATTTGTGGGGTAGATAACACCACAGCGGCCCCTTCCTGCTTATCTTTGCCGACGTTACTTACTTGTGGGCTGGGTCTCTGGCAGCCAGTAAGGAATTGGCACAAAATCAGGAAAAAGAGAGAAATATTCTAAAACTCCGTCTCCTGCAGGCTTAGTGAAATTAAAACACCTGGGAATGGGGATGGGGGCAACACCCCAGAGGAATAATGGGCCGTGTTCCCCGACAGCAATTCCAGTCACAGCACCACAGCTGCCAACTTGCCCACCGAGCCGACCCTGCTGTTGACCCGCCTGGCGGGCTGGCTCGGTCCCCACAGCAGCACCCACCGCCCCTGGACCTGAACGACCTCATCTGTCAGGCCACGGCCAACCAGAAGGGAACCAAAACAACGCTGCTTAATTATTCTGAGCTGTTGGTGAGTATGGTCTTTCTATGCCCAGTCACCCACATCTGAGGTGAAATATCTAGTAAAATAGGCAGGAGAGCACTCTTAAAATCTTCAACATGCTGGCCGTTTGAAGGTGGTGGCAGAGGAGAAGGTGGACGAGAAGGCAACCTTATTTAAGTCCCTATCTGCCACAGCCAGGATTCAAGAAAGTTCACATCCTGGAGCTGCCTGAATGGTGAAAGCAAATACACCATTTAATCATTGCTCATGTCCCGTGACAGGAAAGAAATCTCTTTCATTGGGGCCAAGCAAAACTTTGGGACATTACGTGGAATGGAATCAGGGGAATTTGCAACCTGGTAGCTAGCTGAATACAAGTTTTAAAGGAACTGTATTCTATTCAACACAGTGTCACACTTCTTAAAAAGTAGATTCAGGCAAAGAATCGTAACAGTGCACTCTAACTATGTCTGAAAGACTTTGGGGTCAATAAGAGGATGAATGGGAAAATTTTCTAAAATAGAAAATTTGAAGATGTCCTGTCCTACTGTTAGTTTTATCCTTTGAAGAGAACTCAATTTTCCTAACAGAGAAACGGAGGCATTAAAACAACTAGGAAAACCATCATGCAAAGAAAAACCTGATCCTGTTTTTGCTAATTTTTATTCTTGCAACATCTTCTTGGCCTTTATGAAATGAGGGTGGGAAATGTGAATTCCAAGAAGCTACTTCTATACAGTAGCTATAGGAAGGGAGGTGGGTGATAGATTGGTGGAGTACGGAGTCAAGAAACTGCTTAAAAAATTACACTGAGCTCTTTCCCTGGAGTGTTGATGACGAGGTGCAGAATTACCTGATTTCTAACCAGGTTATGCAGGTAGCGCTCCCTGGGTGGCTCATTCCACGCCAGCTCCTCCCAGGCCAGGGAATATAGTACATAGGCTTTCCCCGGAATACAAATGATATGCATTTGAGACACATGCCTCAACTCTGATCTATCAGCAAAGATAAATTCTGCTAATTGTTTTGGGGAGAATTAATCCTTGAAACAAGAAAGACTTTTAGGGCAAGATTCTGGGGGGAAAAAAAGCAAAAACATCCTTAACTAGTTTCAGGAATCAATTAGTAAAAGAAAGTAAGGGACTATTGGGTCCATGGCCAAATTGCCCCCCTCTTCCCCTCTTCAACCTGCAAAAATTTCCTTCTTACCAGCCATTATGAAAGCATGCGAGATGAAACAAAACAATACATGTAAGATAATTAGGTATTGAAGAAATGAAAACCAACTGAATAAAAGGGAGAGCACAGAATAAACAAAAAATACCATGAAGTATAAAATTAGAGAATTAAATTAAGATTCAGAATTGACTAAAATAAAATTAATAATTAAAAAAAAAGGGAAAACAAAGAAAAACAAAAAGTAGATAAGACATACGAGATTTAAGATATGTAATATAAACAGTTACAAGCCACAAGTCAGATATGTTGAGAAAAATGAAATGAAACATTGGAATGTAAAATTAAGAATTAAAATAACTTATAATAACTGTATTATTACTAGAATAAGTTTTACAAAACTAAAACATATTATAGTAAATGTTAAAGGAAGGAAGTTAACAGAACAGTCAAAAGATAAAACCAGAAAAATACAAATAGAATTAACATTGTAAAAATTAAGAAACTGGGACTTTAATTGAGGTCGTAATAGGAATTCCAGGGGGTACTATTTCTACTAGTAGAAATTTATCCTCAAGTTACACTTCAACAGATTGAAATAGGATATGAGTTTAATTAACTTGGACAGATCCACAGAATGGAGTACTACACAGCCATCAAAATGGAACGAGAAGGCCCAGGTGTGCAGAGACTTTCAGGCTTAACTCTCAAATGAGAAAACAGGATACATAAACCACTGCACCTAGCATGTTTTCCTTTTGTGTGAGAAAGAAAATAAAGAAAAGATAGATAGACACAAATAGGTGAATAGATATAGATAGATGATAGATAGAGATACAGATAGTTGATAGATTGATAGATAGATAGAGATAGATAGATGATAGAGAGGAGAGAGCGAAAGAAATATATATGTTTCTTTTGCAAAAAAGAAATCTAAGAAGCGTAATTTTAGAGAGAGCGGGTGGAAATGTAATGTAAGTGATAGAGATGAGAGTAAGGTTACTTTAATTGTGTGTGTGAGAGAGAGAGAAAGAGAGAGTTAGGATCATGAAAATGTTTTATATATTTATAAAATAAAATTAGATTAAAAAATTAAAAATCAAACTCTCAGGTTGAATGAAAATATAAACAAACGATTTGAACAGATTATGAAATTGATAACATCAATATGCACTGAAAACACTATTAAGCCCAATAATTTGGATTTAGACACAGCCAGAAAGAAGGAAATGCCGTGGACCACTGGCTGGCCTCGCCACACCGAGAGAGACACTGGATGGTGCTGCCCCACATGCAAGGAGGCCTGGTCCTGTTTACCCCTGGTTTTCAGACTTCTGGCCTCCAGGACCACAAGACAAAACATTTCTTTCCTTTTAAGTGACCTAGGTTGCAGTGCTTTGCGATGGCAGCCCTTGGAAACCAAGACAGGGTAAGAATTCTGAACCTCATTTTCTAAATTTCTGAAATGAATGTAGGATAGAGTAATTGATGCTGATGGGAAATAGAGTTCTCACCATGGAAGAGGGGAGATATCAATACAAAATTTTAGAAATTAAGGTATTAGATTTGAATTTGAGTCATCAACATGAACTCATGCTTTCTTAAAATAAAAACATATTTCCTTACTTGGTCCCTGAAAAGGCCTGGGAACAACGATGCCACCGCGATAATGAGCTACCTGGTGCTCGGATCCTGATTTTCTAAATGCATCCCTCAATAAAGGGAACAAGGCTCTTGTAGAGATGGATGCAGGCCTGGGACAGTGGAAGTTTGGGAGCTTCCACACCTTGTTTTGCCATAAACAAAGAAAGCATGAGTAATCAGAGAGGGTGAGTTCAAAATAAAACAGGAACCAGCTGGAATCATCTCCCACTGGCCAAATTTGGAGAATTTGAACAGCCAGAAGAAAAACGATGACAATGGATTACCACTTGGTGATAAATAAAATAATCTCTGAGTCCAAGTGACTTATAATGGAGGTAGTTGATGGTGAGAAGTAGGAAAAGTGTTTTATATAAGCAGGATTTCAGCTGATATAAATAACAAAAATAATAGAAGGGGTGGGGAGAGGGGTGGTACCATTTTACAACTAGTAATACAATAATTGATTCAGGCAGAGGTTACCAATGAATATTAAACTATCAGCTGAATATATGTTGGGGAACAGAATATTCACAGGAGCTCAGAGTATCACCCCATAATTATGAAATATCCCTCAATAATTACTAAAGGGATTTACAGTGCAGAAATCTGATGGACATCAGATTAGCAAAGTGATCAAATATAACATTATCTTAATGGAACCAACTGAACTTATATTACATAATGAGAAGTTCTCAACATACATATTAAAATTTTTGACAGAAAATACATCTAACCTACATATATTCATGAAGAAGCAGTCAGAAAAATCCAAATTGTGCAATGTCTACAACTATTAGCCTGGGCTCCTCAAAAATATCAATGTCATGAAAGTTTTTTAAATGCAGACACGTGTACTAGGTAAAAAGAGACTGAATGAACAGGTAACTAAATGCAATGCATGACCCTTGATTATATCCTTAATTTTAAAAATCAACTGGAAGGGAGATTACTGGGCAATTTTTGAAAAATGTGTGGACAGTATACTAAGTAATAGTTTTGAATCAGGTTAAATATTTTGGTGTTGATAACATTATTGTGGTTATGTATGATTATATCACTCCCAGGAGACACACGGTGAAGTTTTACAATGATGTGTCTACATCTTATTTTTAAATTGTTCAGAAACATACTAAAGAAATGTGGAAAATGTTAACAACTGAGGTATTGGTAAGGGTACTCAATGTATTGCTCATGCAACTTTTCTTAAATTCAGAATAAAAATAAATAAATTAGAAAAACGAAATGAAAAGCCTGAATAGCCCTAGTTACCGCAATTAAATTTAATCAGTAGTTAAAGCTCACTTCCTCCACTCACACAAGCAAAACAAACAGGTATTGTGTTTATGGGCAAGTTCTTCTAGTCATTCAAAAAACAAGAAACTCCAAATCCATATATTTCTACCAGGGTATAGAAAAAAGGAAACACTCTTCAATAATTTCAGGATACTTGCATGTCTTGATAAAACTTGAGAAAGAGTATGAGAATTTAAATTTAGTCTGCATACACTCATGAATATTGTGTAAAAAACCTAAACAAAAGTTTGTAATATTAATCTAGCATATATAATAAAAGCACAATACATCACAACTAATCAAATTCATATCAGGAATCCAAAATTTTTAATATTAGAACAAAAGTAGTTCATTCATCAACTTACCAAATTATAATAGAGAATATATGCTTATCTTAGCAGATGCTGAAAAGGCATTTGATATACTTGACATAATTGTATAAAATAGCATCTAAACTTGAAATAGAATAAAAATACCTTAAACAAAATAGGGCACCACAAAAATCGACCACAAATGTCATAATTATAGTAAAAATTGAAATCTTTTAAGATCAGAAAATAGTCAAGTGTTTCTACTACCATGGTGCTATTTAAAAAATGAAGTGTAATAAACCAAACTACTATTTTCATAGACAACATAATGTTTTATGCGAAATCAAATTGATTGTTAAGTTATATAAAGTAAGAGGCAAAATATAAATAGAAGGATTTAAAAAATACTATGTACAGTTATACAGTTATGTATGTATATATAATACAGTTATATATCTAAATATAATTATATAGTTAAACATTTATACAGATATAAATATGTACATATATCTAGAAAACTATTTGTAAATTGATAGATAAATTAGATAGATAAATAAATAGTTATAGCCATATAACTCTAGATAGTTTTTTCTCAAGAAAGAGAAAGAGAGAATACAAAATATGATCTCTCTAATAATTGGTGTTGGGTCAAACTAAGACTCCGCATGGAAAAATTAAATTGTACTCACAACATTTGTCAAAATTAACACTTGTAATAAAAATCAATTATGAAAAGAACATTTTCAAACACAATATAGAAACGTATCTTTATGATTTTATCCTAGGGAAGGACTTCTTAATTATGAAACAATAAATATAACCCATATGGAAAGGATTAACTCAATGACATTAATGTAAATTCAACTACATTGAAATTAAGAGCTTTAGTTTCTGAACCCAGTGTCACTGTTAACCAAGAAAAATGTATACTGCGCCTAGTAAATAAACGAAGATATACATACACATATGTTTACCTCTGAAGTCTGCCCCTGGTCCTTGAAGACCTGCTGTTCAAGGAGAGGCAGAAGATCAAGGAGGGAGAAGGGACAGCTGAGCCTGGGCGGGGCCTGGGCTGGGCAACGTGGGCACAACTGTGGGGGTAGGGGTAAGAGGCAAGTTCTGAAATGCACTGGACTGGGTTTTCTAAGTCCTGAAATTGAGAAGAAAGCTTTGGTTCTACCCAAGCTGTAGTTAAGCGAAGGGCAGTCAGAAAGAGCAAGTTTAAAGAAGCTAGAAAAATAAAGCGACATCATCTGCTGGTACCGGAACCTGGAGGTCTGCTCCATCTAATCGTTACATACGTTGACAAATTGACTTCCAGAGTCAGGATTTCCTGTGAGTTAGGAGAGGGGGTACTGTAATCACAAATGAACTTAAACAGATTTCTACTCTCAATTGTCCATAAGTGAGCCAGAGGTGTATTTACTTAACAGCACAAAATTCTGCTCTGCTAAAAGCACATGGTGATATGCTAGGAGTGTCAGGAGATGGAGGATCTATAAAATTAAAATATTTACAAATACTGGCTTCGTTGGATCTATTCTTTGAAAGATGCCTCTCCTTTTTGTTTTCGCAGTGGTCGGCTTTTCCTGGTTCGTGGCACTGGAGCTGTGTCCTAAAAGCTGACTAGCTCGACAGTTTACTTCCTTTGGTGAAAGCCACCAGAAGCACAACTGGGTGCTGGCGTAGGTGGCAGACTGCAAAGCTGCACTATGGAATGCAAGGCTACTTAGGCTCTACCTCTGGTTTAACCAGGAAGTCTTGTGTCTGAGACCTTAGCAAGTCAACAGTATCTGCCGAAAGAACAAGGGCAGGTGAATTAAACATGGAAGGGAGCTGGGTAAACGTCTACAGGGTTCCAAGTTGTGTCGCCACATTTTGTTATTTTTGTATTTAATTACAAGGAATTAATTTTAATTATAGGTAATAAATATTGGAAACACTAATATCGTTCAGGTGAATCCTGCATATTTGTCTTTACTAACACTAATTCTTAGAACTCAGTGAGTCTGTCCTGTATACTCAAGCACCAGGAAAAAAATACACTCAGCATTGCTTTGTATCTCACACTCCAGGATTCTACAGATCCCGTTCAAAGAGGAAAATAGATGCCTTGGATTGCCTGCAGGCTTTCCAGGGCCCATGCCCACAGCCTAGTTTGAGACATGCTGTCCTAAAAAAGCTAAATTCTTCTTCTAAAATGTCTTTCAACAGGGAATTATCATTTTTTTCACTACTGAATAAACTACTTCTATTTGAGGATTTAATGTGATGAGCAATTTGTTAATTAAATGGTTTGTACTTAGGGGGAAAACAAAACAGCAAACTTTACAAAGGGGTCTTCATACTTGTTCAACTCAGGACATCAAGGATGGCTTAAAACATAAACACAACCACTGACAGTCTTAAAAATATCAAATCTGTGCACCTCTGAGTATTCAACGAAAATAGCGTTGGTTAAAGCATCTGGCACACAGAAGGCACCTAATAAATATCGGTTGTTCTCAAACTGAGTGATTTTGCCAAATAAAAATGACAAATGCATCCACATGTAACTATTCTATAACAAGCAGGTAAATTATTTCACAAGTCCTTTTAATGAATAGTATTTCATCCTTAAGAAAAGAATTCTTTAACCAAAAGACTGCTTTCAAAATACTTTAAGGCACCGATATAGATGCAAACATGTATTTTCAACACACTGAAATCAATGAAAAGCATATTGAATGAGGTAAGTATGTAAAATAAATAAGATTGCTTTTATAACTGTTTATGCATAGTAATTTAATTAGAATCTCTAAAATTAGAGCTATGTTTCTATCTATCAGCCTTAGCAACAACTTTTGGAAAACAACTTTTGAGACAACTGCTTAGATCAAATTGTTATCCACACCAAAGATGCTGATTTATTTGCAAGTTTTCCTTCTCTAGGTAAATTCAGCTTATGTTTTCCTAAGGCATCCTCAAAAGGGAATTAGCATTCAAATGAAAAAAGTACCTTCATAACTTCTAAAATATCTTATTTTTTATGAACAACCAAATATGAAAATAATCCTCAAAAACCCTGTGAACAATTTATAGATCTCCATGATTTGTAAGGTTAGGAAAACTTGTTTGCCTTACTCTTCATTTAAAAGTTTTCAGCAAACAGCATTAGGTTTCCCATCTCCATTAGGGGGCTAGAAATATAATGAGGATGGCAGACCCTGGGCTCAGGTTCCATTGCACAGGGGGGTGTTTCAGCCGTTAACTGCTTCCTTATAAATTAAAGGATATATTTTTGGTAGTAAATGAAAGGCTTGATTTTAATTTGTCTAATAGTATCCTTAATGATATCTAATTAGGGCACCTCGTAAAGGTTCACAATGTTACAGTCTTCATTTAGATTTTTCCCATTAAATTAGCATTATGGTTATTTCACACTCTTTTATTAAAAGTTCATTATTAATGGGGATATATATGAGCATATATATGCACATATATAAATATTTCAAAGTCTAAATGACTTTTATGATGCTAGAATATGCTTCCTAAGTAAGTTGAATGAACTTGTTCTTTTTTTAGTTAATAATTGGATTAATCTTATTAAAATTTTAGAATCTCTCTTTCCCCTTTCTCAGAAAATCTCCAAACTGGAGTACCTCCACAGAGGTTCTATCATTAGCTAGGTTTTCTTTTAAGAATTCTGTTCTCCATCAATATTACAGTGATGTGGCTTTGAAATCATCTTAAATGAAAAAAATGAGTAATTATTTTCATCTGAAAATTGTAAAGTTTATAGGGTCCAGAGTATCATTATTAATTGTATCTGATAGATGTTTCAAAACAGCAATGGAAAAACAATCTTCTTAGATGATACATGTGTCAGTTCCTACAGTGGTTTTCTTTAGTCTTATAGATTATTGCCAAAGGAAAGGCTTCAAGTTGACATTCTCAAATTTTAACCAAAGGAAACTACAATATCAATCTTATCATTTCTGAATACATATCTAAATTCAATGTGTATCTGATTTCAATGGAACACTAATTATAAGTTCAGCCTTAATCCATTCTACAGGCTTAATTTTATGTATTTAATTCTTCCAATTGTTGTAAGGCTTCAGAAATATTGCACTTTATTAAGCACCCCTGGTATAGTTAAGTTCAAACACTGGACAACTATTTATTTCATCCTTGCCACTGGCTTATCATGTTCTTTGAATTAATATTATTAACAAATATCATATAATCCTACATTACCATCTTCTATGTAAATTTATAAAATTAAACAAAAAAACACAAAAACTACAAAATCTCAACAAGCATTTTGCTGAAGCATCTGTGGAACATCTTCTTTGTGTAAAATACAAATCTGAGTAGGTAAAATCCATAGACTGTTCACACTGATGCAAGCTCAAATGGCTTCCCTCCTCGAGGCAGTGTCTCTTCACGTTTTCTTCTCTCCTCTCCTGGCCTGGCTGCTGTAGTCTTTCATGGCTTCCTAGCTTTTGAAGACAACACATAGTTCTAGGCTCATCTCTTATATTTCCTTTCCCAGGTCTACAATTAGCTGTCTCCACAGTAATCTCTGCCGCTATGAGAATGACATGGTGTGCAGAGACCACAAACTGTGTTGTCATCTCGTTCCACATCTCGTTCCACAGTTAAGAAGTTCTCTTGAAATCAATATTCATGTCTTTTACTATATTCCAATATTTTTTGAGCATACATTATTTCTTTTATCACATAGTCAAGTTAAATGTTCAAATGTTAGCAATAGTGATTCAGACACTTTAAAGAAATTGCCATTTCTAGTTGCCTTATGGAGATTCAAAACTCATTTTGGCCAAAACTAAAAGCAGCATCCTTCTTGCTAGTTCTCCCTAGTTTCCTATTTTTATCACATCAAACTTCCGTTTATGTAGACTCGGGTCATTCCAGTCTTCCCTGGCTCATCCGTCTTCAATGGCACCTTCTGCTGCCCACTGGGTAGTAACTGCTCAGCCTAGAACTAAAAATGAAATGATTTGTCTCTAATCTTATTTATCCTTTCATTTTGCAGAAATAACTGAATTCTATGAGTGTCGAAAGAAATTCAGATTTTTATAAAATGTATGTCTCAATTGTAAGCAGCCCACAAAATGTGATCAGACATTCCTAAGGTATCTTAAAGTTGTCAGTGTTTCTTTTCCACAACAAAAGACCATGATTAAGAAAAAATGCTTGCCATTTTGTTTTTATACTATCTATGAAGGTACATGAATTATAAATACATAAAAATATAAAAGTGAATCATTTTATATTGAAAGATTAACATATTACTTGAACATGTGGGTATTTTTCTTAGAATATTTAACTAAGAGTAGTAAACATTTTTGATTAAAAGACATAACCTTATTATTTGAGTTCGACATGATTTTTTTTATTGTGGAAGCAATATATAATGTAAATTTGCCTTTTTAACTATATTAAGGGTCTCCACTTCATTTTGCACGTAAGAGCCTCAGTTAGGAATGCAAGAGTCACCTGATCAGATCTTCTAACTCAGGTTAGAAATGTCTGCAATCATTGAAACATTGGTGAGAACATGCTGAAAATCTGCCCTTTCTTTTGAATTCATTCCATATCCTCAAGCATGGCAACTAAATAAACTGCAGATTAGTGCTGAGAAAGTACAACCCCAAATAAAAAGTTTGCTTACAGAACATATTAAATACCCCTAAGAATTTGATTTCATCATTCCTCCGATGACTAAAATTAAAATTTAATTTCAATTATACCCAATTATAGTAAATATATAAAACTTTTCAAACTTATATAACAATTTAATTTTAACTAACAATTTTTGAAGCACCATCTTCTCTGGTGTATAATTACATGAAATGCACACAAATGGGTTTTTTTCCCCCATATACATGACATAATTCCTTTTATATGAACAACTAATCTTTTCCAGGTAAAGGAAAGGAAAAAAAATTTCCTGTGCATTATTCAGAGGTTTTTGTTGCAAATGACAGGAACCCAATACAAACAGGTTTGGAGGGAAAAAGGAGAAATTATTAGGACGTTTGATTAGTTCATGTAGTTAAAGGTAGTTTTTAACTATCAAACTAGAAAGGATGCAGTTGGAATCAGGAAATCAATAATTACGTTTCTGTTTTTGTTCGTCTCTCTTACGTTGTTTAGCAGACTGTCATCGCCAACGTACTCTTATTGTTCTGTCCCTCTGTGAAGCCTTCCAGCTTTCTCTCCACCATCTCTACCATCTTCCTCCTACATTTCACCTCCTTTTCTCTTCTACCTCTTCTTATCTCAGAATTCTCCCTCATGGCTGTCTCTCATCTCTCTCATCTATATGTTACATATCTTCCTCATTACACTCACCCATCTGTGCCCCATTTTTTTAATCTTCTAAATTCTGTTTCCAATATTTCACCCTCTTTTCTCTGCCTTTCTTCTCTCTTGGCCATCCCTGTAATATAAATCTAAATCTAAACTTAAATCCAAATCCAAATCCAAATCCAAATCCAAATCTAAATCTAAATTTAAATCTAAATCTAAATCTAAATCTTCCTTTTTCTAACTCTTTCTCTCACATTCCTTGGGGCAGGAATTTTTTTTTTCTTTTTTTGACCTAAATAGTCATATATCAAATCTTAATTTTTCCCTAGGGAAGAACTTTCACTCTCTTCCTTGCTCTCTTTTCATTTTTCAAGTCAGTGGGTTGACTCTGATTCAGTCAGATACTGAGCTCCAGACCAATCACCTGTGTCCAAAGGAGCAGGGTCCTGTGATGGATCTGATTGGAGCTCATGAAGCGTGAGTCTTGGGGGTGGGAGGAGATGATGCTTGTGTAAGAACATTACATCTTCTAATAGAGCCGAGTGGATGAGAAATGTCAGTTCCTAGATGTTGTCAGACAAAACATAGGTGCCCAATGAAATGCTGCAAAAAAGAGGATCTCGCTTAGACAGCCCTTGCATGATATGCTGGAATATCAACAGCATAGCAATGCAAAGGGGGAAAAATACATATGGAGAAAATCAGAGACACGGGAATTGACAGAGCAATTACTTGGGGAACAATGTTTATTAGAGCAGTGTGAAGGACCTAGGAAACTCTGGTTTGATATCCATGGGGGGACATGGGAACAGAAGTTGCCAATCTTGGTGAGCCTGACTGGCATCACACAGTTGAGAGTGTATGCTTATCGATATCCACAGGTATTGCTATGTAGATACCAGAGCTTGCAATACATTCTGCTTTCAAAACAGTAAAATTAATTTTAGGGAAAGAGGATCTTTAAGTGCATCAAAGCTTGGTGAATTGATTAAAGCTGAATCAGCAAGTGAAAGTGTTCAGTACCAACAGCTGAGAAGACATGAGGACTAACTAGGGTGACTGCACAACTTTTTACAGCCAACTGACAGAAAGGGAAAACAATTTCGAACTAATAGAGAATTATGGACAAACACTTGCAGTATTTCAAGGCATATAGATGCAAGTTTAAGTGAATTGTCTTCAAATACTTTGAAGCTAGTGTTCCCTTTGGTTTGTTACCTTGAATGCATTGCTTTATTTTAAGCTTGCTGATGCATTGGCCAACTTCCACAACAAAAGTAATTACACCACATATCCATTTACTGAAAGGATTGTCAAGCAAAACCTCAATACATCTGTGATTACATTCTTTTCCTGAAAATTTCCAAGCTTGTTGATCAGATTAATAATGAATGGAGGTGGCTTCACAAAGAAATCTCATGACTCACTGGAACTAAATAAATCACCACGCAGAGTAACTTAGACTCTCAAGAGAATGATAAAGGGAGTGATGAGGTGATTTTTAAGCTGTTTGAAGAAACATTTATTCCTCTTTTTTTGTGTGTTTTCCAATATTTTGAGTTTTATTTTGTTGCTTAAAAATATGGGGGAAATAATTTTCTTCTTCAGCTTTTGCTTTTCACAAAGCAATTTTTTAACATTGATTTAACAAACACTTATTGGGAAAATACACTGTGCCAAGCCCTGCCTTAGGTACATTTTACAGGAAAATCTAAATCCAACCGAGTCCCATTTGCACATCATCCAGGGAAGCCTGAGCACCCCACTCTCGGTGTAGGGGATGAGCTTCCCATGGATACGAGCCCAAGAGTGAGCAAGGCTGCAGTGACACAAGAGAGACCTCACACTACAAACCCAGATGATCAAGAGGCCAAAGAAGTCACAAAGAGAAGGAAGGACGATAGGAACTGAAAAGTGAAAGGATGCTGATGGGGAGGGTAGGTGGAACTTGATCCATTGTCGACACAGACGTTTTTAGGCATTACCTTCAGATCCTCAAAATCTCCCTTCGTCATTTTCACCTTGCCTCAGGATCTCGCTCACTTAGTACCTGTGCCAGTGCAGGATGACCCAGCAGGGCGGCCGAGATGACTGAAGGACAGAATATCTGCTCACAAGGAGGCAGCTGACTGTGAGTTACGACCTGAGCAATATGAGTGCCCTAATTTGCCAAAATATTTTTGAATCATGCTAGAGAGAGGGCATCTTCTCAGCATTGATATCAGATCTTTGGGTATGCATCAGATCAACCTGAGAGCTTTCAAAACTACGCTGCTGGGCCTCCCCCTATAGCTACTAGATCTGATTTCCCAGGGACGGGTCAGATGGGACAGATGCAATTTGTTTAAAAAAAATCCTGAGTAATATTTACACAGCTCTGGGAACTACGGTATTGAAGCAATAATTTAATATGTTACCTAGATTGTACTTCATACAGAGGCATCAAAGAAGCCTTTATTCTGGAGAACCCTATGCTTGGAGCTGGGCTTTGAGAAGACTCATCGGGTTTGACTGTAGAATGAAGCAGGAAAAAAAGGAAGCCAGCGGATTAGTTCAGAATCTATTGTTGAAGACCATTCATATTCAAAAGACCCTCAAACATGGAGAAAAAGAAACTGCTGACGACATTGAACTAGAAAATGGCGTGATACACACATATATACATATATAATCATCAGGAAATCACAAGGAAAAAGGATGAGGCCTTGAATATGTTAAGCTTGTACAAGAGGTCAAAGAAATTGTCCTACCAATCCTATAAATTCGTTCTTCATGATTTTTTTTCATGACAAAAGACCAGGATTGGCAAAAAACGTTTACACTGAATCAATGGTATAATTTCATTTGAGAAAATCTCATTGAAGAAAAAACAACAACATGAGAACAACATAAAACAAATGCCACGCGATAGGCTGGTTTAACAACAGGAAGGCATTGGCTCATGGTTTCAGAGTCCAGAAGGCCAGCTGCCTCCAATGTCTTCTGACTGGCCCACAATCTTAGGGGATCCTTGGTGTTTCCCTCACACGGAGATGCATATGGCAGGCATTTTCCTCTCCCTCTGGGTTCTGTTGACTTCCAGTTTCTGACTGCTCTCCATCTGGCTTTTACTCTGCTTATAAAGGACTTCAGTAATCTGGATTAAACCCAACCTGAATAAGTAGGGTCACACCTTAACTGAGGTAACACCTTCAAGATCTCTTACAATGGGTCCACATCCACCAGAAAGTGGACCAAGACAATGTCTAATATGGAGTACCCAATTCAATCCCCAAAAGAAGCTAATCTTAGTATAGCTAGTCTAGTGTTCTGGGTTGTTTGTGTGTTTTTTAATGTTTCCGAAGAAGAATATTTTATTTCTTCTCTTAGTAAGAAACAATGTGTATATCAAAACAAGTGAATACCCTATCACTTTGCATATTAATTTGTTTTTCAAAAATTGAAAATATTGATATCACCTAAGTTACATTTCTTTGTTTACTGTATTTGTTCTATTTCAAAATGTAAAAGAAATGTAGTTCATTCTAATGAGTTTTACCGGGAGAAGAATAAATTCTAAGAGAAAATGGCATGTATGCTGTTAGATTTTTATTACCTTTATTTACTGCACAGTTGATACTATGGTGCTCTTTGAAGTAAAATTTAATGTGATGTCCTCAGATTTTGCTAAGCATTGATAAAATAAATGGTCATTTTGAAATTTTTTGATTTTACATCAAATTACGACTTACGTCCTCATTATTGTCTGAATTCTAAGAATGACAGCTGTAGAATGCTGTGGCAGGGCAAAGCAAGTTCTTCCTAAGAAGTGATAAACTTTCCTTCAACAGACAATGAGATGCGTGGGAAACTCATCTTTCTATGTTTGTCACAGCTGCTGCTGAGCTAGCAATCAATCAAGAGATCCAAATGGTAGTGGCCTCTTCACATAGGCTTACTGGTAAAATGATCCGTTTCAATCTTCCTCTTTTCTCTTCCTCTGGAGAACTTTGCATTCCCTTTCTGATTTTAATGTTAACTGTGCTGTTTCCTATGGGTTTTTATTGTGCAATAACTTGTGTTTATTTTGAAGAAATAACGTGGTGTCCGTAGGTAGCAGGGGTGAGGGGGTTTGGACATAGGACATTCTGGAGATAATGAAAACCTGATTATTATCTTCAAAGCGGGAGCTGAAGCAAAAATATAAAGCCTTTATGTATGGGAATCTGAACAATGCATGAAATAGATAGTAAACTATTTCGGGGAGATTACTTATGTCCCATTTTATTGTACCTACATATCCCACACAGTGAAATCGCGCCATGGGGCTCAGTGCATTAGCATATTCCTGTTATATTAAAGTTAAATGCAAGGGCAATCAAAGATTCTGCCCCAGACAGGGGAAAAGGCAAGATGGGGAAAGCGGGAGAAGCAGGGAAGGTAAACGTTGTATCCTTGTAAGGTGGGGTTTTGGGGGACAGGCCCTAAATGTCACCCCTACTTGAGAATCTGGAGGAGCAAAGGAAGGAGTCACTAGGGCCAGAGGCAGAGTAAGAGATGGAATCTTAGGGGGCCAGTCTAAGTGGGGGATCCAGGGATTCGGGGAGCTGCCTGGAGTGGGGGGGCCCTCTTGTACCCCAGCTCCAGCCCTGGCCTTTTCTTTTCATGCCCACTCCTCATGAGAGAAGCCGTGGCCCTGGCCACGTCATCGTGTCCCTGTGTCCCTGTATGTTCCCCAACCCCTACCACCCTCCCTTTGCCCAAACCCCATAACGTTAAATTTTAAATAAAAACCTGGAAAAAAAAGTTAAATGCAGTTGGGGCCATCCACTCTCAGTAACATTAAACGCGGAAGTTCTGCTGCTACTGTCCACTACTTTAATATTTTATTCTTCACTGCACAATAAAGAATGTTTATATTGAATTAGGTTTCATAACTATTCTATGAACTGTATTTTCAAAGCATGGAAACTGTATGAATTAGAAGTAGTTGTCTAATTATTTACAAACATATTACTATACCCTGCCTTATCAACTTAATGGGAACTTCTTGAGAGCTCAAATGAAAATAGACAATGGTGTTTAATATTTGAACATTTAACTTTACCTGAATAAAAGAATGACAAAGCTGATGCTACTATTTTTCTCTTATTAAAAACTAATTAAGAAATCCCCACTGAAAACTTTACATTTAAATACCTAGTTCTTTGGAGAGACATATGAGTCAAGCTGAATTAAGAAATGAATTACAATATTCATAGCCCTAAGAACTATGCAGTCATTCCTAAATTTGTGATTAACTGAAAATATAATGATTCTCTAAGGAGAAGCAATCATTCAAAAACAATTTTCATTTCCCTAAATGTGTTATTTTCAAAAGATCCCATGAGCCATGTAGAATATTTAACTTAATTATTATCATAAAGTAAACAGCGATGATGCATTCTCAGATAATTCAAAGAAGACTTTTACCTTTCAGATGGAATAGAATTTCCAGTCATTTAACTTCTAGATGTGTAAGCAGCTTTTATAAGTCAATTTATCAAGTGAATAATATCATTGTGTGTTTATGGAGTAGATTATGTCTCAAACATCAAAATTGCCATTCCCTTTTGGACAGATGCAATTAAGTCCTAGCGGACAAAAAGATCTGGTGAGGGGATGGTGGCGACTCCTGGGTCCTTCTGAGTCCAGTCCTAAGTAATATGCCTCTGTCAGTTATAAAGACCATGCCCAGTTCATTCACTTTAGGACTGTGTCTTAAAATACTTTCTCCAGTAGAGATTTCAGGGTAAGTGGCTCCAGGTGAAAAGAGTGTAATGCCTTCTAAGATGATTTGGGAGAAGGACGTGAAGGGCTTGTGTTCAGTGTGGACTTAGCATCAGGACCCACACTTGGTCTGCAGTTAAGGGTTTAAACAATTTTGGTTGCTTAAACTGTTATCTGCCCTGGTGAGGCCGACACCCACACTGTTCATCTTATTAAACTGAATCTTGGCCTTGCGTATTGGCATTTTGGAATAGATACCTGCTAAAAGTCATCTTCAGAGCATGAAATGGCTGTCATGAAAACACTTTCCTCTCCCAAAGACTTTATTTACATCCTTGAACATATGTTTGAAAATTCAGTAAATCATTAGTGAAAAACCTTCTGTGCACTAGGCACAGGCAATGCAAAGATGAATACACTTCCTCTGCCCTCTAGCACAGGGCTTCTCAAAGCAGCACATTGGTCTTTGGGTCCGGTAATCATTTGTTGTGGAGGGCTGCCCTGTTTATTGTAGGGTGTCTGGTAGCATGCCCCACCCCCAGTTAGGACAATCAAACCTGTCTCCAGACATTGCCCCGTCTCCCCAGGTGGGTAGGATCCCCGCTGGCTGAGAAGCACCGGTCTGGCATGTAGGATAAAGAACACGCAGATTGTGGTCATACACAATCATAAGTGGTGTGTAAAGATATGCATAAACGAAATGAAGAGGTGGGAGGGGCACAGAGAGGAAGTGTTCTGTCCAGCTCCAGGGACACGTGGAGTGGATAGGAAAAGATGGCTGGGATTTTGACAGGTGGAAAGGCGGTAGGAGAACATTAGAGTTACTTTAAAAATGTTCGTTGAGTCGTGCCCTGCACTCTTCTTTGCAGTCTTACAGTACAAGTACCATTTCAATGTTTATCCTACGTCTTCATTTACTGCTCTATCATTTCTATCTTTCTTGGTATAGCCATTTTTAACTTAGCAACTGTGCTTTCAAACCTAAGTCTAGTCCTGTGTTAATATTGGTATTTTTAATTAAAAAAACAACACTTATTAGGTATCTATGCCAGTTCTACGCACTTTC
The DNA here is from genome assembly GCA_029593785.1 of Cabassous unicinctus. Lineage (NCBI taxonomy): Eukaryota > Metazoa > Chordata > Mammalia > Cingulata > Chlamyphoridae > Cabassous > Cabassous unicinctus. Next base: position 23,567 of record JAQZBX010004716.1, on the reverse strand, counting down.
ATGATTTAATGCTTACAACAACTACACGAGGTAATATTAATATTATCTCCACTTTGCTGATAAGGAAAATGAAGCACAACATGGTTAATTAAAATTGCCCATGTAGCTAATAAATATGGACTTGGGATTTGAATCCAGGCCACCTGGCTCTATAACCAAGGCTGGAAATTGAATATCACTAATCACCATGATGCCCAGCTCCAAAAAAAAAAAAAAAAATCCCTGCTTTCCTCACAATCAGCACTGATTGATACATGCTAGTCCAGCCTGCTGAGCACTCATAGAATGCCTTTAAATCTCTGACTTGAATATCTTATTAAGTCAATTTGTGTAGGCAAATTTCCTTCAAACAGTATTATTTAAAATCATGGAAACTAATTGACTAGCTTACGTTTATCTTAAAACATGATTATTAACCTTGATAACAGTTTTGTGCATCTGGGCAGCCCAGGCACAGCCAGCCGCATTCCATCCTGTCAGCTGCCGCACACGGAGGCTGAGCAGCCCTCTGTATTCTCAGGGACCATATGTCGAAGGAGGATAAGGACCCATATCTTCTAGCTGACATTTCCACGACTAGCTTGAAACCCTGCACGGTCTCTCTTGCTTATCAAACATATTTCTGTCGCCTTAAGACTCGCATCCAGCAGAGAGTTTATTGATCTGCCTTTTCTCATTTTAGCCCTGCAATCATTTGCCGTTCCAGAGTTTTCTATAGTCACCTGGTTTTGTTTCCCTCTTCACTCTGTTGTAGAGCCTTCTAAAATTCCTCCCTTAGCAAAAAGTCTTCTTTCATCCTGCCCTAACTTCCCCTAAAGGCTTTCCTTTCCAGATTTTATTGTTGTTCCTTTGAAGGCGACTATCTTTGAGGACCTTTTCCCAGTATTTTGACATGTCTCTGAAGAAGTCCTATATGGTAAATATTTTAAAGAGCTATCGCTCTCATTTCCACTTTTGTAGAGTGCATATTGTGCAATATCCTTGTACTTGATCGTGCAACGCCAGCAACTCGGAGCCTGACTAAGTCATACTGGAAGTTCCATTTTTCATATTTCTCTTTCCATCTTTGCCCCTTGCAGACACGTAATGTAGAAGTGAAGAAAGCCTTTTGAAATTTTTCCGCAGTTTTATCCACCACCGGGAGACCTCTCCCCTGAGCCGGCCTGCAGGCACTTACCTGCTGCTATGACAAGCACTGAGCCTCCAATCCCTCATCCCTCCATCCGTTTGGCAGACACTTAGCCAGCAGCCAAGCAGCTATGGGCTGGGCATTGTGCCAGGAGTTAGGGACGAAAACTGCAGTGCCTTCACTGGGTCCTCCTGGTCGTGCGGACAGCAAGGTAAGTAAATGATTGAAGTGGCGTCTCATACACTCTGTATGTGGAGGAGAGACACAAAGATGGGGATTGCTTCTGCCTAAAGCAGCCTGGACAGTTCACAAAAGATTCAAAAGAGTCAGGCGAAGCCACCCTGGCATGGACAAGGCCACAGGGATGCTGAAATGTATCATATCCTGGAGGAGGTGCCAGCACATCAAAGGCTGGGACATAATCTGATGGTGGGGCAGGCAGGAGCCAAGGGCAGTTCTTTGAGAGTCATGTGCTTGATGCAAAGATTTGGGCTCATTCATTGAAGGGTTTTAAGCAGGAGCATGGCATGATCACTTTGGTATCATGAAAGACTGGAACAATTGTTTCCTTGCATTTTGAGGAACCCAAGAATGCTCAGCATTCAGATTAGTTTCAAAAATTATTTCCAGTTTCAGTTCATTCAAGTAGACTAAAAATTATAAGCAATAAAGACTAGATAAAACTAGAACTTCCAAAGGTTGATTGTCCAAAGATTATAGCTCCAGCTTTATTTTAGAAAAACAAACTAAATGCACTACACAAAAGAGACTTCATGAAATAGGATTCTTATGTGATACCTGGGAGCCAGCTTCATAACACATAGTATCCGTGAGCTTCAGAGTCAGAGAAATCTCTCCTTGAATTCTGCCTCCCCGGTGTGTAAAGTGTGTGACGTTGGCAGAGAACTTAGCAAATGGAGGCCTAGTTTGTTCTCCTAAAATTAAGAAAGAAAGTAATTATGTCAATAGGTCCTCTGGGTTGTTAAAATACTTGACATACATGAATCCCTTGCACCCTGGTGCTTCATTTTGCCTTATTTCAAAACCTGAATCATTTTCCTTTGTTTTAACCAAGAATGCTGGAAATTAAATGTTACCACAGAGAAAGTATCTCACCTAAATTTTTACTCTCCTGATGAAAACTTTTCAAAGACTCTCCATTGCATGTAGGGTAAGAACTGCTGCTTCTCACTTCTGACGGCATGACTTCATTAAAGTGAAACACTGCTCCTTATTAAAGATGCAACTCACTCGGAACACACTCCAGAGTCTCCCCTGGCATCCCGTGGCCAGTGAAACTGTCCTCCTGTCTAAATCCCTCTGCCACATCCCTTCATCACGTTGTATTGAGGACACCTGTTCATGAGTTAGTCTTCTGTACTGTGTAGGAAACGGCACCTCTGTCTTGGTCCCCACAGAATTCTCAGTATGAAGTGCAAGGACTAGCCTTGTATAGGCTCATTAAACATCACTGAAGAAAATAACGTATCTTTAATTCTTGAAAAGGGAGCACTTATAAAGAACAAATTAGGGATTTATATATAAATATTTATATAGCTTAGTTGTTAGTATCTAATATTACATTTTATGTTGTAGATGCAATTATTTTCTTAGAAGTATGTAAAATACTTGAAGCAATTTTGTAAGCCTATGGATAAAATTACTACTTGTGGGGGCTTCTCTGTCAGCATAACGGCCGACAAGTTATTCTGAAGCACGCTTTCAGAAAGAAACCTCCACAATGATGAAATGTGTCTGTGTGTACGTGTGTGTGTGCATATATATCTGGCTGGGAAGAAAGTAAGGAAATCCTAAGACACTCCCCCCTCCCCCAAAAAAATCTCATTCCTGACTCCAGAGGTACCTGAGCACTGAAGCTCGTGGTGATCTGAATGTGTCTCCCACTTCAATGGGGTTGGGGGTAAAGTCTAGGCCTGAGAAATGGGGGAGTTGGACCAGAGGCCCCTGCATAAGGCTGGGAAATCTGTTACACAGGAAACTGGAGAAACAAGCCCCAAACACCTCACAGATGGACAGCATGCAAAATACTATATCAAACATGACTGTGTGGGGGGGGATCTTACATGACACCCAATCTTGATTTCAAGTGGGTTTTTTCACCTGAATCAACACTACAAACAAACCCCCAATGTCCTTTGGTGAGTTTGGAGCAGCGGACAGGATCCTGGTAACGCAGGGATTTGTAGAGCGTGGTCGGATAACGTATTTCTCTGGCAGGTGAAAACCTGCCGAGAAGGTGTATAAGCAGGGGTTTAACGTGCTCTCATTTAAGTTTAGGGAATCATCTGGTTGCTGCATGAAGAAAAGATTAGGTTAGAGCACGTGTGAAAGCTCGGAAACCACTAGAAGCTCACGGTTGAATAGCAGAGAGATGTTAGCATTTCTAATTAGAGTCATACAGATGGAAAGAGACAGGAGTACGGGAGAAATATTTGGGGGCATAAATGATAGTATTTGCTCGCAGACTGAATCCACAAATATTGAGGAGGAAATAAAAGAAGGCTAAGTGCCAGGTTCTGGGTAGACCGGTTAGATGCTCGGCGGCATCACTGTGAAAAACCAGGTTTGGGCGGAGGTTGGAGGAGGTGGTCATGGTGGGAACAAGTCGAGGTTTTGGTGAGAAGATAAATGAATAGAAGTTTGTAGCAGCAGATCTCAGGAAAGTTTCTCTTGTGCATTGATTACTGCATTTAAAAAACAATACTCCTTGTTACCTTCCAGTGAAAATCAGTTTCCCTGGTTATGGACCAGTATTTTCTTCGTTATTCTTTAACTCTTGCGCTCCTAGGAATTGCAGCTTCCTTTAAGTTTCTTGAAAAGTTCTGCTGTCATTTTTATTAGACCTGTACTTAATTCATAGATTAACTTGCAGGGAATTTCCATTTTTAAGATTCATTTCTTCCTATTATAAACATATCTCTTCATTTATTCAGGTTTTGTTTTATATCCCTGAGCTCTTCCTCCACAAACGGCTTGCACATCTTTTTTTATGGATTAAATCATAGGCACTTCATAGTTTTAGTTGTTATTATGCATACAAACATTATTCCTCTTGTATTTCCAATTGGGTATTGCTGTGGCTAGGGGTACTAAATAGTATTTTATCCTTTATTCATTACATTTGCTAAATTCTTTTTGCTCTCATAGCTATTCCACAGATTGTTTGTATTTTTCCATTTTTTCCATATGGAGCATCATAAAATTAAATATTACCAACCACATGCCTTCCTTGTGATTGTTACTTCTTATTCATTCTGTGGTTGTATTGCAGTTTTACAAATGACATTGCCTTGGACCACATGGCTCTGATGTCAGCATCAACACCCCTGAGGCCTTCTGTTTGGTCAGTGTGCACTGCCTTTTGCAAAAGAGGAGAATACACACAAGAGAGGGCTCTGGGTTACTGACAGAGTGGTGGGGTGAAAAAAGACGCAGCAATGATTAGGTTTGGGAATCCTTGAAATGGGGGTTCTTGAGCAAATTTTAAACTAGGAAATTGTAGAAAGATAATGTTTGCACTTCATATTTTGAAAAATCTAGATACACTTGGTATATTAGTTTCCTAGGACTGCTGTTCCAATGTACCACACCTGGGGGCCGTGCTCTCTCACGGTTCTGGAGCTAGACTCTGAGATGACAGTGTTTCAGGGTGAGCTGTCTCTGGAGGCTCTGGGGAGGACTCCTCCCTTGCCTCTCCCAGCTACTGGTGGGCGGAGGCATTCCTTGGCTCGTGGCAGCATCATGTTCATCTTCTCCCTGTGCGTCTCCATCTTTACATGGTATCGTCTTCTCTGCGCCTGTCTCTGTGTCTTTCTTCTCATTTTTATGAGGACACCAGTCATACTGGATTAGCCTGTTTCCAAATATGGTCACATTCCCAGGCCTCAGAGGTTAGGGCACAATTCAGCCCATAATACTTGCGCATGACCATAAGATTGTAAGACTGCCTTGCAAAATAAGAATACCAAGAAACCAACTGGGCAGGTTACTTTGACAGGTTAACACATGACTTTAAAGATGCGAATAATAGTTGTGGAGAGTAAGACTGGGAGCTACTATAAAGCACTGATTATGGAGAGCACAGCACCCTGCATGCTTTCTGATCCATTGTACAAGCTCAATATCTTTAGTGAACTGATAATCATTTGTTGAAGAAAGAAATGTGGACATGGTGATTTACATTGATACACCAGGCAGATAGGTATAACCTTGAACTTCTATACTATCTTCAGGGCACAATCACCATACAAAAAGGATCTGATAAACTGAATCCAGAAAAGGGAAAAGTGTTCTGTCCAGCTCTTGAATAGCTAATTAGAATGTAGCTTTTTAAAAAGACCTATCAGAAGCTTGTATTTCCCCCTTTCTTTTACTCTCTGCTAAAAAAGGAAAATGTCATATTACTAGGTTTTTGTGAAGATTAAATTAATATGAACATGTCTTAAACATGAAGACACTGCACATTTATGAACTTTTTTTTGCTGTGAAATCTTTGTGAATATGCAAATGGAATGAGGTCATTTTTAGCTCTTCTCTATTGAGCTGTGAATTTACTCAGTGCTTGGGATTCTTGGTGAATATCTTGGTTGGGGGTTCTGCTCTAGTTAATCACACTTTACCTCTCCTCCCAGGGTCCTGAATGGCAGGAGCTGTGCAAAACACTCCCCTTTCAGGGGACAGTTCTCTTGGACTCGCTTTGCAATCAACTCACAACTTCCCCTGTCAATCAGTCGCCCCCCCCACAACATCAGAATAGCATTTGAGCAGCAATATATAGTCATTTCAATGACTGATTTCATTTGGTTTGATTTGGATTTGGATTGCTTGGCTCCTCAAATTCACTTTAGAGGTAGACTATGCATATAAAATGAATAAATACTATGCCACTGTTAAACACAAAAGTCCCCTAGCAGTGATTTTAGATTGAACCAATGTTAGACAAGTTTACCTGCTCAAAAATTAGGCCTTGGACATATTGCAGAGATTGTAGGAGCAGCATGTAATATAAATCCTTTCTTTACATAGCAAACCCAAACCTCCTATCCACAGGGTCAGCAAAATCAGAAAGTACATGAGCCATAGTATCTGCACCTCAAACCAGAGTAACCAGCCTCTGGTCAGGTCCCTCAAGGGTGCTCCAAAACAGCTGGAAAGGTTTGCACAGGGAAAAAAGATGCTGCATGAGAAAAGCTAGAAGGAAGTTGGAACTTGTGTCAAAGATCCACGGGGCTGTTGACATGCGGTATCTCTTAGTCATAAGACCTGTATGTTCAGAGCTTGGACACTGAGTCGGGATGCCCTGGAGAGCAAGATGACCAAACACCCTGCTGTATTTGCAAAACCACAGCGAGAAGGACAAAAGGATTCCATTCAGTTACCCTTCGCTGAAGTGGTTGATGGTGCTATATACCAGATTCAAATGGACACATGGAGAAAGCTGCCCATAAAGCCTTTGTGATGGCACAGAATGGTTTCTGCAGAGAAGTGTCCATTGTCACAAAAGACAGCATGGAAAAGGCCTAAGAATTAGCAAACTTGCTAGCATCATTAGGAAGCCCTGCTCAGGACAGCTCCAACAGAGCAAGCTATCAATAAGGTCTTACTGGATGAGCAGGAGTATATCATCCCATTTCTAGTTTGCTTTCCCTCCAATACACACATTTACTGCAGCACCAACGGGGACTCTACAGAAGCAGATGTTAACTTCTTTTCTTGACAATCTAACTCTGTGGAGCAGAGCAGGCTGCACTTCCGAGAGGTTCAGAAAGATGCAGTTTTAATGTAATCCGAGTCAGGGGACTCAAGTCCATCTTCTTTTTGTGGACTTTAAAATTTGATAAGTGTATCTTTTTTCTTAAGAAACTGAAAGGAGGATGACCTCGGGTATCTTCTTCCACCAGGTGCCACCCGGCCAGCTGCCTACTTCCAGAAGCTCTGCCTCTGCTGCTGACCCATGGTGACCTTGGACTGCAACCTCACTGGGATTCTCGCAACAGCTGCTGCATCTCAGCCCAGGGTGGGCAGTCGGCCACACCCCTGCTGGTCTGGTGGGCGGAAGGACTCGGCAGAGCTGGACCTTGACTAAGCCATGCACAGTTGTTCCTGGCCAATGCTGCACAGTTGCTCCAGTGCTTCATCACTCACTGACAGATACTCTAAGGTATGTGCCTTCAGTCCAGAACTTCCATTGCCACAGGAAATTTCCAATGACACCTAAAGATCATAATAATTTTTTAATTTTAGGAATGGTATCATTTTTCAGTTGCAGCTCCTTCTTGGGATTAGTAAGCAGTGAACTCACAGATATATTTCAGACATTTTTGGATGATTTTGATAACTTTAATAACTAAGTACCAAAAAACAATTGAGGTACAAATCAAGAACTTTCAATGTTCATATATTTTTCATTCATTCAACTTTTATTGGATGCTTGTTATGCATCAAGCCCTGTACTTTGTACATATTTGAACTATTTGAAGCTATTTTCAAATAGCTCGCTATTTGAACCATTGAAATAGTGCTCCTCATTCATAAATATAATATCTATCCTTTTCATAGATTTAGTGACTTGGCTTAAATCCATTTATTTGTCCTATGTAACCAGTACTCAGTAGATATTATAAAAGCACTAGTATTTATTCAGAGAAGTTTAAAACTTCTACTCAGAAATGACTTTCAATACATCATTTTTAAAAATTTCATTAAAATAACATTAAATGATACATCCTTGAGGGACAGGGAGAGAGAGAGAAAAAGAGAGAGAACAGGTCAAAAAAAAAATACAGAGAGAAAGAGAAAATAAGAGAGACAGAGTGAGGGAGAGAAAGAGAGAGACTGAGAGAGAGAAAAACTGGGACTCTTTGGAAATTTTAATTATGACTTTGCCTTTAAAATCCAATATCTGAATATCTGACTGGAATACTACAGCTGTTATCTGATATCAATACTGACTATATCTTCTAATACGGGAGAATTCTGAGTATGTGGGTCTCCTCAGCAATCCTCATGTCTGGTAAAGGCCAAGGATGAAGTTGTCTAGAGCTGGAATTATTGCCAGTAACAACAGCTGCACTTTGCTAGCACAAATCCATAAACTTTTGTAAGGCAGCTTGTGTTTCGTTAGAACTCAGGTATCTCACAAACAGGGTGTGTGTGCTGCCTCAATTCCCATAAAGAAGTGCTCTGGGTAAAGAAAAGAACCGAGGGTGGTGCCTGCGGACTTGGTGCCTGCATTCCTAAGAGAAAACAGAAGGCCATTTTGAACAATTCGGGCCCCTTTCTCTAAATAGCAGCGGTACAGATACAGACACACAAACGCCTGTAGCCACACGGCCACGTAGCAAAGCCCCTCGAGGGCTTCCCCGGAAATCACTATCCCTCCGGTTCAGTGACTGGCTTTGGTTATCCGTCATGCCCAAGCAGAAGGCTTAGATACACAAAAGAACTTATGCCTTACCTGCAAACAAAGCAAACAAAACAGAGATTTCACCAGAGTTTCTCAAATTTCAATGTATGTAAAATCATACGGGCAATATACAAACAGCCAGGCCCCAGCTCCAGATTCTGCCTCATCAAATCTAGATAAGCTCAGAGAAATGTGCATTTTTTTTTCGGTCAGCCTATGGGATTCTGATAAATGTGGTACATAAACAGTATTCTGGGAAACAGAGAATTAGGGTTTTTAAAAACCCTTCCAATATAACCACTGCTGACTTTTAAGATTTTTCTTTCCAAAGCACACAGATATGGCCCTGGGGATGGAGCTTGGGGACTGTAGCAGTTTGGTATTGTTTCTGAACTCCAAAATTAGATATTGGTTTGTGTTTGTAAACTGGTCTGTTCCTCTGGGCATATGAGAGTGTATTAGATTCAGAGGTTTCACTTTTACTTTATTAAATCAAGATTAGGGCTTTTATTTGACCATGTCATTAGAGTGTGCAGGGTTGAGTCCCCACCCTCTTGGTGAGGATAAAACAGACTCTCACAAGGAAGAAATCACAGAGAAGGAGAGCACAGAGGAAGAGAGACAGCTCATTAGACAGGATCCTGTGGCCCCGGGAAGAGAGGTGAGCCTGGCAGTCTACAGCTGACCTTGTGAAGAGACCAGAGCAGCTGAGCCCAGAATGAGACGAGCCCATTGAAGAGAGACAAGCCTTATACCAGCCTACAGCTGAGAACGGAAGGAGCTGGGACCACGGAGCCTTATGCGGAAGAGGAAGGCTGAACCCTCCCAGAGACTGGCAGCCATCTTGCTCCAACACGTGGCAACAGACTTTGGTGAGGGAAGTAATTTACTCTTTATGGCCTTGTGACTGTGAGATTCCACCCCAAATAAATACCCTTTATAAAAGCTAACAGAGTTCTGGTACTTTGCATCAGCACCCCTTTGGCTGACTAATACAGGGCCTAACAAGGTGATTTCCAGGTGAGAGATGGGCCCACCTCCCTTACCAGCCGGTGGATGGAAATGGGCTTGCTTCCACACATTTGGGATTACTGTGAAAGAGATATGGTAAGCAAACTGGGATATGGTGTTGGTAGGGTAGTGGAATGTATCTTTCTCTTCTTCACAAATCTGCCTAGGATAACTGGTTTAAATGAAGTCTCGCACAGAGTTCTTCTACATTGACTACTGACAAATGTGCAGTAATTTAGCAGATAATTTAAAGATACTGAATGAAGGTTTAGACTGAGGTATATCTGTTGTCCATTTAACACTAGAGCATCATGGACATATCTTGCGTTTCTGCATCATGCTCGTACAAAACTTGCACTGCTTGAATTGCAAGGAAAGCAGTTCTGAGCCAGTGTTTCTTATATGAGGCACATGTGATTTCTTGTGAGATGGGAACTTAATATTCAAATAGGATAGCCAATAAAAATAATGGGCCTTGGAATTTCTAAATTTACTTCCATATAATAAGTTAGTCAATCTTACAAAATATTTAACAGGTAATCTCATGGGCAATTCACTTTGAAAACCTTAAAAATAATATGAGGACTTTCTGAAGCTTATACAATTTTGAAAACCTTTAAAGTAAAATGTAGACACAAGTAAAAACAAAAGCATAGAATTAAAAGTAAATATCTATTTAGAATAAGAAAACAAATCACAAGAAATTATAAAATATAAATGGAGAAATATACCACAAAAATCACATAATATCCTATTTAATTCCAAAACTGTCTGACATACTCCTATAATTTGCCTGTAGTTTTCCAAAATTTCATATGTTTTTGGCTTTATATACTTCTACTGCCTCATCATGTGAAGCCTTTTGTAATATAATTTTTTATAAGTTATTGATGGTTGGCCTGTATAAAACACATACAGACTGTATTACATGCAGATATGCTCATAGCGTGTAGTACAACTTTGATGTTTCATGCCTTAAAAACAGAATTCTGATCAATTCTAATGTTTGATTCCCATCAAGAAAGCAGAAAATGTATCTTGTGTTTATAATTGTTCATATTGCATCATTAACTACAATATAGACAAGATATGATTTCCATTATGATTTAAGCCTAATGAGAACTGAATCCTTCTGTTCAATTTACCTGTCTGACATATGGAAGAATTTTCCACAAACTAGCTTCCGGCTCCATAGATTTCAGTTTTTTTCACCTCTGCCACCCATGTACACAGCCATGTGTGAAGTCAGTGCTGACATTTTAGGTATTTAATGTCACAGCTGGCCGTGTGCCTTCATGGAATGGTACCATGTAAGTCAACACAATGGGCAAAAACGGCATGCCTGGAGGCCACCCCCTCACTCACAATAATTCAATACAGAGTGTGACAGAAAATGGCACAAATATCTCCCACTAACCCCCAAACCAAAGACATCACTGATTGGAGCACTCTCATTAGCCAGAACCAACTGACACTGGGAGAAATTTACCAGAGAAAACCCAGCTTGGCAATACATATTGTTTATAAATCATTGTTCAAAAATCATCCCTAGCGATTTTACAGAAACATGCCACATGACCAAACTGCTAGGGACCCTCCTGGGCCTTGGGGTAGGTCATGCAAGTGAGGACCTAAGGATGAGTAAGCCTGTCATTAGATCCAGTCATTTTGACTCTGCATGAAAAAAGAAAATTGGAAGACAATATTAGAGGCACAGTGGCTAATAAAAATCCAGATGTAGAAAGGATACAGTATGTCCCCAAACTTTAGCACTTATTAGAGGAAGGCAGCAAAATTTAAAAATATGGGAGCGTTTGTGGCTCAAGCGGTTGAGTGCCTGCCTCCCACATGGGAGGTTCCGGGTTCAGTTCCCAGTGCCTCCTAGAAAAAACAAAAACAAAAAAGAAGCAAAACAAATGAAAAAACCAACTCAGGGAAACCAATGTAGCTCAGTGGTTGAGCGCTGGCTTCCCACATGTGAGGTCCCGGGTTCAATCCACAGCTCCCAGTACCTCAAAAATAAAATAAAATAAAATAAAAATAAAAATTCAAAAACACAACTTAAAAATCAAAATATCTAACTTTCAGCAAAAAATTTCTTGGCATGCAAAAATGGAGCAAAATATGACTGCTTAGAGGAATAAATTAGTCAATAGAAGCAGACTAAAAAATGACAAAATATACTTAAAGACTTAAAGGAAACACAGACATAAAGATGCTAATAAAAGATATTAAAAAGAACCAAATGAAAAGTCTAGAACTATAAACTCAATATACAAATTTGAGATTCTTTGGGTGGGTTTATTAGAAAAGACACTGGAAATGAGATCCATGAACTTGAATACAGGACACTAGAATCTATTCAGACTGAAGCACACACAGAGAGAAAAAGGACTGAATAAAGCAAACAAAACTCCATTGACTTGTCGGAAAATCTTAAACTACCTAACATATGTGAAATGGTAGTCCCGGAAAGTAAGGGGACAAAAACACTGGAAGGTAAATGTTTTAAAGTTTTCCAAATTTGATGGAAAATTTAATCCTATGAAGCTCAATAAACATAGAAAACAATAAACCAACACACATACACCCACACATACATGTACATCAAGACACATCATATTCAAATTGCTGGGCACAGGTTGAAAAAGGGAAATCCTAATGGTAGCCAGAAAAAAAAAATGCACAGTACATCAAGGGAGAAATGCAAACCTGAAGGCAGCGGATTGGCATATTTAAAGTGCTGAAAGACATAAAGAGTATCAACCTACTTGTATATCTAAAAATCCTAAGAAAGCTATAAATAAAATACAGAAAATATGTGTGAATTTAGCAAAATTGCAGCATATACTATTAAAATATGAAAATTAATTTATTTCTATTTACCAGAAGCAAACAATTGTAAAGTTAAAAAAATGCTATTGACATTAACATCCAAAATGGGGTTGACAAACTACCTCCTCCCCTATAATAACCTAATAACTGGTATTGAGCAATTACAGATATTCCCAGAGCCTGGTAGAACTTGAAGCATACTTTTCTAAATAAATAATTTTATAGTTGATTTCTATGATTACATTTCCTACATATTATAGTCCATAAAATGTATCCTATCAACTTAGCTAAACCCTAGTTCTTATATTAGCTTGATTCAGAAACATTATTCCATAATATTAATAACCATTTATATATATAACATAGTGTATTCAACTACATATATGGACATACATACAGATGTTTGTGGATGTGTGTGTTGTGTGTGCATGTGTGCATCGACACACACATATACGTATACTTATATATCAGTTTAATCCTAGTGTCGTTCCTGTGAGGTAGTGAGTATTAGTTTTCCCACTTCAGAGCTTTTATACTGTCGTTGCCTGGGAGTGTCTATAGCCGAGTCTTCATCAGGAAAGACCTGCTGAATTTGTGGCAATCCAGGTCAGATCTAAGCTTGTCGTTGTCTCCTTGGACATAATAAATTGAATGGCTCTTTAACTTGCCCCACTCCTTGTCAGTGGCCACCGAGGAATCAAGCTGGTTTGGATGAACTTGGCTTCACTACACATAAGCCTTCCCCGTAATGTGCCAATACACTGTGCAAGGACATTCAAGTGTTTTATGCCAAATTTATAAGTTGTTACCTTTTTAAAATCTGTAATCAAAGTTGAAGGACAAATATTTCATTGTGACAATAGAAATGACCCATATCTTCAAAATTTCTGATAAAATTGTAATCTGCTGTGTCTCTAAACATGCACCCTTAAATAATTTAAATATTTAAATTTAGCTGTTCTCCCCAAAAGAAAGGTTATCAAAGCTTAACAAAAGATCACTGCTTTTTCCATAATGCCTGTAAGCTGAAGACCAAATGAAAGTATATAAAGTTCCTAGGTGCTTAACAGCAGTGCAGAAAGAAAGGAGAATTAGGAAACCCCTAAGAATTGCTAATTGGCTAGGTACATTACCAGAGTGTGAAGAATGGCTATTATAAAAGCATTCTTTTGACATCAAATGCAATTTGAGGGCAAGGGGATATAAAATTGTCTAAAACTTTGAGAATCACACTAAGATACTACAATGTCTATATCTTGTCATACTGCTGAATTTTTAATATGTAATCTAATTATATACTTCTTTGTCAAAAATATTTAAAGTCATTTCTCTGGTCTTTGAAAATATGATAGGTATTAATAGAAAAAGGAAAAAGGAAACAGAAGAAGCTGAGATATTTCTCAAAGAAAAAGACTTAATTGAAAATAAGAAAAAATAATTTTATTTATTCTTCTATGAATGTTAAAACATAGAAAATGAGAAAATGGCTCCTAATAAAACATGATTTGTGTTATATTGTCAAACTGGGGGAAGTTACAATTCTAAAGATACTAGTATATAGTATCTATTTTTTTGTCTAGCTTCTTTCACTCAAAATAATCATTTTTGAGATTCATCCATGTTGTTGCATATATCAGTACCTCCTGAGGTTTTATAGCTGAGCAGACTTCTACTGTATGCATATACACAATTTATCCACCCACTTATCTATCGACAAGCAGGTTATATGGAGTCTTAGGCTTTTACGAATAAAGTATGGTCAGAAATGTGCAAATCTTTGCATGTTTTCATTTCTCTTGGCTAAATACCTAGGATTGGAAAGCTTAGGTCATATGGTAAGTGAATGTTTAACTTTTAAGAAATTGCCAAACTGTTTTCCAAAATGTTTGTACCATTTTATGTCACCAATAACACATTATCTATTTAAATCTTTTGCCCACTTTTATTTGTTTGATTAATACTAAGCTTCGAGCATCCTTTATATATTCTAGACAATAATCCTTTGCTGGTCATGTGGTTTGCAAAGATTTTTCTCCTACTTAATGACTTCTCTGTTCATTCTCTCGACTGTGTCTTTTGCAGAACAAAAGTTTTTAATTTTTTGAAGTCCAGTTGATAAGTTTTTCTTTTAGGTATAGTGCTTCTGGTATTAAATCTGAGAAATCCTTGCTGAATTCAAGGTCACAATGATTTTCTCCTATTTTTCCTTCTAGAACATTTATAGCTTTAGGGTTTACATTTAGGAATATGTCCCAGTTTGGATTAATATATAGTGTGATGGAATGAAGCAAGATTCCTACTTATTTATGCATTTGTGTGTATGTTTCTAATTGTTCCAGTGAAATTTGTTGAAAAGTTCTTGTACTGTCTCCATTGAGAGGTCTACACCATTACTGAAGATCAGTAGTTAATCTATGTGTGCATCAGTTTCTGGCCTCTCCATATTATTCCCCTGATCTGTTTGTCTAGCTTTATGGCCAAGACATGCAATCCTGATTTCCCCAGCTTTCTAGTAAGTTGTGAAGTCAGGTAGTTTTAGGACTTCACCTTTGTTCTTTTTCAAACTTGCTTTGGCTCTTCTAAGGCCTATGAATTTCCATATACATTTTAGAATATTTGCATGGTCTCAAAATATCTACCTACAATTTAATTAATTATTCAAAATGGAAAATAATACCCTTACAGTGGTGAAGCCTGGTGGCTACCATAGGAGCTGAGTGTTCACCATTTCCATCGCTATTGCAACAGATTGATACAATTTCCTCTGACACAAGATGAGGAGAACACCACTTTTTTCTGATATTCCTGCCAATGACTCATCAGACTCACCCAAGATATTTTTGATATCTTCAAAAATGTCAAAGCCATAAAAGAGAAAGGAAAGTTGAGGAAATGTGCAGATTGAAGGAAACTAAAGAGACACAGCTAAATGCAATGGATGCTTCTGAATTAAATCCTGGAATGTGGAAATGAAAAGGTTGTAAAAGACCTTCCTGGGGCAATTAACAAAATTAGAATATGGACTGTGAACTAAATAATAGTTTTATTAATATTGAATTCCCTGATTTTGATTATTATACTGTCGATATATAGGACAATGTCCTTGTTCTTAAGAAATATTGAACACTGGGGATTGGCGGGTACGTGGGTGAAACTACAATGTTGAAAAAGCTTTTTAGGCAATATGACAAAGAAGGGTTACTAGTTTAGGGTGTTGGATGGGGGCGCTATTTGGGACAGGGAGCACCTGAGGCAGTCTTCTAGAGAATGTTCGAGTGATCATTTTGTCACAGTTTATTGTGTCAGTGGGTGGAGACCCACATAATGAGTGGGAAGGAGTTGGACTCCCATCCTGGGGAGGCCCAAAATGTTCTCAAACAGAGGCGGGGGGTGTCTCTTGAGAGCATGGGCAGTTCCTAATAGGGGAGAACAGATGAATGTGTCAAGCCCTCAGCGTTGTTGCAAGTATCTATGAATCTTGTCCTTCAAGGACTGAAGCCTGGTGTTCGCTGAGGGCACTGAGGGGAGGGAAGGAAGGAGTAAAAGAGATGGAAGAGGGGATTTTTAGGGGGCAATGGAAGTGTTCTGCATGATCTTGCAATGATGGATACAGGCCATGTTAAAATTCATCAAAAATTTATAAAAGTGTATGGTCTAAAATGTAAACCATAATGTAAACCATTGACCATGGTTAGTAGCTATGTTTCAATATTTGTATATCAGTTGTAACAAATGTACCATCTACATGTAAAAATGTTATTAATATGGGAAGGGGGAAATGGGGGAGGATGTTGGGTATATAGAAGTCCCCTGTATTCTGTATGTGACTTTACTGTGACCTAAAACTTCTTTGAAGACAAAATGAAAAACAGTAAGACACTGGGGAAGAAATGGAAGAAAATGCCAGTGTACATACAGGACAACAGATATTACAGTAAGGAAAGGCAAAAAGTTAAAAAAACAACTACTTATTTTTTATTATTTTTAAATTTTTTAATATATTTTTCATTATTTTTTAATATCCAAATTTCTTTTTTTATTTTATTTTAGTTTTAGTTTTTCTAAATTATTATGCATTTTATTTCTTATTTTTAAACCTATCATTATTACTTCATTTTCCTATTAATTATATTTAGCGATATTCTTGGCTTCATTTTTGAAGAGGTTTTTGGATCACAAAAGGGTTACAACTGTAGCAGGGAAGAATCATGGTGTGGTATGTCAGTGATGGGTGATACATGGGAGGAAGTTCACCTGGCCATACATATAAGGTATATAAATGTGGTCAAATATTCATGGGGCATTGCCACAGTGGGTAGAGATTCACACAACCACCAAAAGAATATTGAATTCCAATCCTGGGGAGCTCTGCCACATTCTCTAATGGAGCAACAACAATTGCCCAAGTACAGGTGCAATGACTAGTGAAGAAGGATGGTCCATTTTTGGGCCCTTGATATTGACGACTATGCTTATGAGCCTCTTGCTTTTGAATTTGCAACTTGGCCTAGTGTTGTAGGGTGCATAAGAGTTACATACTGGGAGACTCCTTGTTGCTCAAATGTGGCCTCTCTCTAAGCCAAACTCAGCATATAAATGCATTACCTATCCCCCAGCATGGGACATGACTCCCAGGGATGAGCCTCCCTGGGACTGAGGGATTATTACCAAGCACCAGCTGGTGATGCAACTGGAAAAAAAAAACTTTGAATAAAAGGGGGAAAAGGTAAGAAAAAATGAGTTTATATGGCTAAGAGACTTCAAAGTGAGTTGGGAGGTCATCAGAGAGGTAAGGCTTATGCACATTTCAGCAGGATATAATAGACTGCCTAAGTAGATACTACCCCCAAATAGTAGGGCTCCTGAAGGATCAGGAGACACCCAGGTCCTACAGTCATGACAGATAGCTCCAGAGTTTGGTGCCTTGCCAGTGGGCGCTACTTTGGAGTTTGTGCTCCCAAGTGTGACAGAGTTCAACTCAGATGTGACTTCTCTACACATGCTTCTTCTGTCCCTTTTATTTGAACCTATAGTTGGTGCTGAAGTGGGTAGGTGTACATCCAAAAGACTTGAATCTCTGGGCTGTCCATGTGCCAGCTGGGTCCTGAGCCTCAGTGGAGTTGCAATACCTACTCTCTAGTTCATTGGACTCAACCAGGACAACTAACAAGGAGGTGAGGATCAACAATCACCACACCAAGGGACCGAGAGAGTCTACTACTGCAAGCAGAGATTCCCATCCATCTGCCATATGGGATCGAAGATCCCTGTCAATTAGAGGTGGAGTGGGCATCACCATCCCAGAATCCTCAGGATTGGGGAATAAAATACGGACTAGAGTGGACTTACTGGTATTCTACTATAGACTTATTGTGATTCTAGCAATGGAAGAAATTATATCATGGATGTGGAGACAGTGGCCACTGAATGTGCTGAAGTCAGAGAGAAGGAAAAAGAGGTATAATATGGGGCATTTTCAGGACTTGGAGTTGTCCTGAATGACATTGCAATGACAGATACAGGCCATTATATATCCTGCCATAACCTACAGAATTGAGTGGGAGAGAGCAGGCTTAGTGGCAATGCTCCAAAATGTGTTCATCAATTGCAATGAATATACCACACTAATGAAAGAAGTTGTTAATGTGGGGAAAAGTGGGAGGTGTGGGGAGTGGGGCAGATGGAAATCCTTTATATTTTTTATGTAGCATTTCATACAATCTGAGTATCTTTTAAAAATAAATAAAAATATATTTTAAAAAAGAAATATACAGAGGAATATTTGGGGAAAAGGGGGTTTAATGCCTGCAAAATTGGATAAGATCAGTAGTTTTCAAACTGTTATTTGGAATCAAAATGATTCTCCAAAGATATATGAAATGCTACTTTAGGAGTTGGCATGTGTAGAACAAATTTTGTGCAGGAACTCTAGGTCCCTTATATCTACTTCAGCCAGAAAAAAAAAATACATATTCATTTGTTTATTTCATATATCAACATGAAAGAAAACATATGCTGAAGAAAACATATTTGAAGAAAACACCCCCCTGCTATTTCTGGAAAATTGCCTAACTACCTGATTTCTAAGTCCACTTTCAGTTCTAAATATATTTATACATACATACATACATACATACCATATATATATTATATATGGTAGGTCCTATAAAATATACAAAATATCTAAAATATGAAAAGGTATTTAAATTGCAAGGATAAAGGAAGATTTCATGGAGATGTGTGATTAAGCTAGACATGAAGAATGTATGAGATTTCAAAAAGTAAATGTGGTGAAAGACCATGTGAGGTTCAGACAACAAAATGTAGAAATGGCACCATGCAGAGATATCAGAAGTCACTTAGTTTATTGAAAATTAAGGTTATAAGAGAGTTAAAAGTCATTTAATGATTGATATATACTTTGAAGCCAGATTGTGGAAAGGGTTGGATGCCAGACTCAGGGGTTTGAGTTTTATTCTGTAGATAATTTGTACTTAATTGAGATTTTTTAACAAAGAAATAAATAATCAAATGGTGCTTCTGAGAAGTGACTCTGAAAGCAATGTTTTCAGGAGGCTGGAATAAGAAAAACTCTCTGAAGTGACAGATGAAGTCACAGAATTGGATCAAGTCACCAAGAGATGGAGCTTGAAAGGGTAGGGAGCCAGGCACAGAAGAAATCCAGCAGACCAAGCATGAAGATAAAGAGCCTGTTGGCATGGGTGAGGAGCGTCCCCAGCAGCCAGTCCACTTTCACCCAAAGAGAATCCTAGAGGAAACGCCCTGGCCATTCCTGTTGGGCTGTTTTTTTTCCTGGATTTTCCTCTAAGGGCTCACGAGTGTTGAACTTCATGGGGTGACATTAAATAGGCATCTTCTGAAAACACAGAGTGGAGACACCCAGGGAGACCACCTCCTCATTTCAGGAAGTGGAACTGACCTGACCTTCAGTCTTTCCCGACATCTCTGCAGAGCCCATCTGAAAACATCTTGCTGCTGTCAGCCTGGTCAGTTTAAAAGGCACTGTGGCCTTGGTGACTTGTTGCAAAGACTCAACCACGTCACCAGTGCTGCTCTGGGCCCAGTCACCCCAGGACAGACCTAGGGCCACGGGGCATCTCCTGCAGACTGGCAGCCGGCATCCCAAGTCAATGTTCCTTAAGGACCTTTTTATTTTCCTTTTCCCTGTTTTGTTTTTGTATATTTAGAAACTTAGACATGGATGTGATATGCATGTGAAGGTGTGTAGGTGTGTGTGCATGCGTAAGTGAGATCATGGAGAGAATACAGATTTGGCTAAGCTCATTTTCCAAATGCATCAAGGAATTGATATTTTAGGAGTTTGGTATGAAGAAAAATGAGACCTTTCACTTCCAGGTCAGTAGTTTGAATTCAGCTCAGTTCGTTATTAACTCTAAGTATGAAATATGTGCTGTTTAGGTTGGTTCCAGAATAAAAATAGAACAGCTGCCTTATCCAGAGCTGAAAGCCATCGACACCCTCCAATCAGCAGTACACATTCTTGTCAAGCAATAGGTAATAAACTCTAAGTCTTTCCAAAACTATTTTGTTCAAAAGAGGAGTTAGATAAACAGGTTTCATTTTAGCCACACATCATTAGTGGGATGTATGTTTCTATGCCTTAACAAGACCATGGAATTTGGGAGCAGGGCGTTTTTTAGGCTATAAAACTGTGCTTCCAAGTGGGAAGCTTTCTTTGGGATGGGGAACAAACGGTGACCTCCAAGGCCTATTTTTTCACTCTATTTTCCTGTCATAGTCACTGTGGTATGATGCCATGGCACAGTGTAGCTGTGTGGAGTGAGTTCCTACATGGGGCATCATGGAACACAGGCTCAGGCACAACAGAAACTTTCAGCAAGTGACAGCTTTATCGCTTACACAGCACAAAGGTCCAGAAGGCAGAGTGATCTATCACTCCCAGGCTCCTGGGGACACGGTCAGTGGGGGGCAGTTGCACGTCGGAGGGGAAGGACAGGTCTGTCCTTCTTGAGGAGGCCTGCTGCTGAGAAGTCTTGCCCTGATGAGCATCTGGGGATGCCTGCTCCCAGTTTCTGGGTTTAAAGTCCGGCCGGGCCTTTTCATTAGACCCTACATCTCCCCACAAGGTTGTGGAATGGAAATGGACTGAGCCATTACCACACAATGGAAGAGGAGGATGGAGTAGGCCGGCGCTGGGAGAGCCAGGACATCCCCAGCAAGCTGCTTCAGCAATTTTTATAATGAATGAATGAAATAAGGATACATATGTTTTCATCCTTTTCTAAGATACAAAAAATAGAAAGGAAATGTATTTCCATTCTGTCTTCATGCTTACATACAAATGGAAAATAGGTCAGAAAAAAGTTTTAAAAAGGATTAACAAGGACATGGTCACTAAAGACACGGCTTGGAAGAGAAAGAAGAAAAGGAAGATGATAGCATCATATCCTTCAGCTGTCTTCTTCTGAAATGGCTGTGCCCTCTTTTCTTCTGTATTTATCTAGAAGCAATATATTTTGTCCAACCAATACTCAGCATCTCCTTTCTTATTGCTTCATGTTTTTTGCCCCCGTTTAAATGTCTGACTGCTTCTGAGTCAGAATATTCTGAGTGTTTTCATGTGCAGTAATGTGGTGTGGGTGCTTGATAAATGTTTATTGAAATAAACTGAATAAGTTCCAAAAATATTCATTTAAGAGTCAAGGATGCAATGACCACTTTTTGTGGTTAGAGTTTCAGCTGTGAGAGAAACAAGGCAAAAATCCCTGCTTTGATGGTGGCGAAACAGACAATAAGCAATAAAAATAAAGAAAACTATGTAGTCTACTATATAGTGGAATGCATAGAGAAAAATTAAAGAAAGAAGGGGCATAGGAAATGCCTGTGTTGGGGCTGCATTGCAATTTTGGATGAAGGGAGCAGGAAGGGCCTTATAAAAAAAAAGGCGTCATTAGAATCAGACCAAAAAGAGATGAAGAAGCGAGCAATGGAGCATTGAGAAGAGAATTCCCAGTACCAAGGCCTTGAGGTGGGAACATGCTCCTTTGTCTAAGAAGCAACAAGAGGAGCCGTGTAGCTGGGACAGAGTGTGTGAGGGGGTCATAGCTTGCTACAAGGTAGCAGGGTCAAGAAAACTGGCTTTTATTGGGGTGAGATGGGAAGTCATTAAAGCACATGATCAGATTTTCATTTTTATAGGACATTGTTGCAGTGAGAAAAGGCTCCAGGGTAAATGGCAGCACGTGGAAGCAGGAAAACAACATGGCTGACCTCTGTAGTACTCCAGGGAAAACTGGCGGTGTCTAGCAGTGGTGGATCAAGAGCGAGCAGCGAAGGTGAAAAAGGGGGTCAGAAGCTGGATATATTTAGAAGTAGACTCGACCAGTGATTTTCTGACCTTATCAGTGAGGATTTAGTAATTCGATACAGGCAATTGTGTGCTTACAAAACCACTTGAGAAATTGGAAGGCTGAAGGTCAGAGGAGGCCATTGCTACCTCTCCACTTTACCCTCAGAGCACCAGGAAGTGGTCAATGCTTTCCTGTCAGGACCTGCAAGAAACCACAGTTGTTGCTCAAAGCTGCCCTGCATGCAACACGAAGGTGAGAAATTTGCTCAGGAATGCCGAAAGCTATTGCAAATTCTCACTCAAGTAGAGGAAGAATGATATGGCATTTGTCCCTCTTCCACCTTCCAAATCTCATCCAAGAACGTCTCATCCACAAAATGTAAGTTCTGTCTGGAACTCCTTTAGTGAAAACTCTGGGAAATGCAGGGAAGATCCTAGAAATGAACAAAAGGAATGCCGAGTGGATCCAGCCAACTGACTGGCTAGATATAAGGTGAAAGACAAAAACAGGAGTCAGACAACTCCACTGGTTTCTGGCCTGAACCAAATGGAATTCCCAGTTATTGAAATGGTAGAGCAGATTCGGGGTAGATTACTTCAGATGTCCAGATTAAGATATGTTCTGTTTTCCATGATTATCAGATATCCAAGCAGCAATATCAAATAGATGGCTGGCTATACATATCTGAACGGAGGTCAGGGAGTAGGTCCAGGCTGGCAATACAAACGTGAGAATCATTAGCAAATCGTGATATTTCAAGGCTGAGGGTTGGGTTCTTGGGGGGTAAGTATGGCCATAGAGAGCCCCAGCAGCATCAGAAGGAAAAGGCTGAAAAATAAAAATAGAAAGGGAACCTGGAGAAGCTATAAGAAAGAGCAGCCAGAGTGACAGAAAGAAAACTAGGACTGGTGTGTGGAGTATTGGAAGTCAAGTTAAGAAAATACTCTGAACAGGAGCAATATCACCATAAATGTTACAGATGGGTCAGAAGTCATTGATATACTTGATAGAGAAATTGTGATAAAATGGTAGAGGTAAAAGCTGGATTGAAGAGAAGCTTCTAGAGATCAGAAGTCTAAAATGAATCTCAATGGGCTAAAATTAAGGGTCGGCAGGGCTGCACTTTCCAGCTTTTTGAGATTGCCTACATTCCTTGACTCCAGGACGCCTTCAAAGTCCTTATGCTTCTTTCTCTCTGGTTCTCTCTTTTGATTTCTTCTTCCAATTTTAAGGACCTTTGTGATTACATTGGGCCCACCTGGGTAATCTCCCTATCTTAAGGTTCGGTGATTAACTCACTTTAATTCCTTCTGCAACCTCAATTCCCCTTTGCCATGTAACCTAAGTTATTTACAGGTTCTGGGGATTGGGACATGGATATCTTTAGGGATCCATTACCCAGCCTACTACACCATGGTCCAATCAGGAAGTAGAATGCCACTAAGTACAGGTTAGGCCATGGTTAAACATTATGCAGAGAGAACAGGAAGAGGTTTTGAAGGTGTATCCAAATGAGTCACTGTAATGTTTGATCATGGAATTTCAGCTGAATAAGGAGAGTAGACACACAATGAGCTTGAGGAATTTTGGAAAGGAGGGTTGTATTAGTCAGGGTTCTCTAGGGAAACAGAATCAACAGGAGATATCTATAAATAGCATGAGATTTTATAAGTGTCTCTCACGTGACTGTGGGGATGGACAAGTGCATGTTCCGCAGGCAGGCTGCAAACCAGGGGCTCCGATGAAAGTCCTATGAAGGTCCTTGGTGAGTTTCCAGGAGACGCTGGCTGTCCAAAGACCAGCTGGGAAATTC
>JAQZBX010004715.1:0-59051 GCA_029593785.1 Cabassous unicinctus | reverse complement strand
TTTGTCTGATATTAACATCTTGTAGTATTAACATACATTTGTTCAATTTCAAAGAAAAACAACCTTATATATGCAATTTTACCTATATTCATATTTCACATGTGGTTTTGTTATTCTGTACAGTTCCATGTTACATTTTTTAGCTTTTCTTTTAGTAGTATACATGACCTTAGACTTTCCCTTTAAGCCACTTTCATACCCACTTAATAGTACTGCTAGTTACAATGTTATGTTGGGCTTTCACCTTTTCTATTCAGTTCCAAAGATCAACACACATCCTTTTAACCAGTTCTACGTAAGTTAACTCTCAGCTTTCCATTCTCTACCCTCATTCTATTTTCTGGTGACCCATATTCAAATTATTAACTCCATGAGTTTACACAATATATTTAGTTCCTAATAGCACAGTCATACAGTATTTCTCCTTTTGTGTCTGGCTTGCTTCACTCAACATAATGTCCTCCAGATTCATCCATGTTGTCATATGTTTTACGACTTCATTTCTTCTTAAAGCTGCATAATATTTGATCGTGTGAATGCACCAAAGTTTGTCCATTCATCGGATGATGTACACCTGGGTTGTTTCCAACTTTTAGACATCAGGTATAACACCACTATGAACATCGGTGTGCAGATGTCTGTTCGTGTCACTGCTCTCAGTTCTTCTGGGTATAACCAAATAGTGGTATTGCCAGGTCACATGGCAAATCTATATTCAACTTCCTTAGGAATGGCCAAACAGACCTCTACAGTGGCTGTACCACTCTACATTCCCACCAACAGTTAAGTGTTCATATCTGTCCACTCACTTGTAGTTCTCTGTCATTTTAATAGTGGCCATTCTAATAGATGTGAAATGATATCTCATTGTAGTTTTGATTTGCATTACCCTATTTGCTAGTGACATTGAACATTTTTTCATGAGTTTTTTGCCATTTATATTTTCTTCTTTGGACAAATGTCTATTAAAGTCTTTTGCCCATTTTTTAATCAGGTCATTTGTCTTTTTATTGTTCAATTGTAGCATCTCTTTATATATCATGGATATTAAACCCTTATGGATTATGTCATTTCCAAATATTTTCTCCCTTTTGACAAAGTCCTTTGAAGTGCAAAAGTGTTTAATTTTGAGGAGGTCCAATTTATCTATTTTTTTCTTTTGTTGCTCATGCTTTGGGTGTAAGGTCCAAGAAACCACCACCTACCACAAGGTCTTTAAGATGTTTCCCTACATTTTCTTCTAGGAGTTTTATGGTCCTTCCTTTTATATTTAGTTGATTGATCCATTTTGAGTTGATTCTTGTATAGGGAGTGAGATAGGGGCCCTCTTTCATTCTTTTGGATATGGATATCCAGTTCTCCCAGCACCATTTGTTGAAGAGACTGTTTTGTCCTGCTAACATGGCTTTGGTAGTTTTGTCAAAAGCCAGTTGGTTATAGAGGTGAGGGTTTATTTCTGGACTCTCAATTCTAGTCCACTGATCGAGGTGTCTATCTTTATGTCAGTACCATGCTGTTTTGACCACTGTAGCTTTGTAATAGGTTTCAAGGTCAATCCTCCCACATCGCTCTACTCTTTTAGAATGCTTTTGGCTATTCGGGCACACTTTCCCTTCCAAATGAATTTGGTAATTGCCTTTTCTATTTATGTAAAGTAGACTGTTGGAATTTTGAGTGGTATTGCATAGAATCTGTAAATCAGTTTGGGTAGGTTTGGCATCTTCATGATATTTAATCTTCCAACCCATGAACACCGAATGCCTTTCCATTTGTTTAGGTCTTTATTGATTTCTTTTAGCATTGTTTTGTAGTTTTCAGCATATAGGTCCTGTACTTCTTTGGTTAAATTTATTCCTAGCTATTTGAGTCTTTTTGTTGCTTTTGTAAATGGAATTTTTTCCCCTGATTTCCTCCTCAGATTGTTCAATACTAGTGTATAGAAACATTACTGATCTTTGCATGTTGATCTTGTATCCTGCCACTTTGCTGAACTCTTTTATTAGTTCAAGTAGCTTTGTTGTAAACATTTCAGAATTTTCTAAATATATGATCATTTCATCCACAAATAATGAGAGTTTATTTCCTCTTTTCCTATTTGGATGTCTTTTATTTATTTTTTTATTGTCTAATTGCTCTAGCTAGAACTTCTACTACAATATTAAATAACAATGGTGACAGTGGGCATCCTTGTCTTGTTCCCGATCTTAGAGGGAAAGATTTCAACCTTTTCCCATTGAGTACAATGTTGCCTGTGGGTTTTTCATATATGTCTTTTACATTGAGAAATTTTCCTTCTATTCATATCTTTCGAAGTGTTTTTTATTAAGAAAGGATGCTGGATTTTGTCGAATGCCTTTTCTATATCAGTAGAGATGATCATGTGTATTTTTTCCTTCAGTTTGTTAATGTGGTGTATTACATTAATTGATTTTCTTGTGTTGAACCACACTTGCATACCAGGAATAAATCCCACTTGATCATGCTGTATAATTATTTTAATATGCTGTTGGATTCTATTTGCAAGTATTTTGTTGAGAATTTTTGAATCATGTTCATTAGAGATTGGTCTATAATTTTCTTTTCTTGTAATGTCTTTATCTGGCTTTGGTATTAGGGTGATGTTGGCTTCATAAAATGTGTTGGGTTATTTTCTCTCCTCTTCAATTTTTTGGAAGAGTTTAAACAGGATTGGTGTTAATTTTTCTCAAAATTCTTAGTAGAATTCACACGTGAAGCCATTCGCTCTTGGACTTTTCTTCATGGGGAGATTTTGATCACTGATTCAATCTCTTTAAATGTGTTTGATTTGTTAAGTTCTTGTATTTCTTGTAGCATCAGTGTGTGCATTTCTAGGAATTTGTCCTTTTCATCTAGGTTGTCTAGTTTCTTGGCATACAGTTTCTCATAATATTCTCTTATTATCCTTTTTATTTCTGTGGGATCAGTTGTAACATCACCCCTTTCATTTCTGATTTTATTTATTTGCATCTTCTCTCTTTTTTTCTCTGTTAGTCTAGCTAGGGGTTTGTCAATTTTATTGATCTTCTCAAAGAACCAGCTTTTGGGTTTGTTGATTTTCTCTGTTGTTTTTTGTTCTCAATTTATTTCTGCTCTAAACTTTATTGCTTCTTTCCTTCTGCTTGCTTTGGGAGTGTTTGCTCTTCTTTTACTAGTTTCTCTAGTTTTTCAGTTATATCGTTGATTTTAGCTCTTTCTTTGTTTTTAATATAGGTGTTTATGGTTATAAATTTCCCTCAGCATAGCCTTTGCTGTATCCCATAAGTTTTGGTAAGTTGTGTTCACATTTTCATTTGTCTCAATATATTTACTAATTTCAGTTACAATTTCTTCTTTGACCTACTGATTATTTAGGAGTATGTTGTTCAGCTACCACATATTTGCAAATCTACCTCTTTTCTGTCTATTATTGATCTCCGATTCCATTCCATTATGATCTGAGAAGGTGCTTTGTATAATTTCAATCTTTTTATATTTACTGAGACTTGCATTGTGACCTAACATGTGGTCTATACTGGAGAGAGATCCATAAGCACTTGAGAAGCATGTATAACCCACTGAGTTCAGGTGCAATGTTCTGTATATGTCTGTTAGGTCTAACTCATTTATCATATTGTTCAAATTCTCTGTTTCCTTGTTCTGTCAAGTTGTTCTATCTAATGATATGAGTGATGTGTTGAAGACGCCAACTATTATTGTAGAGATGTCTATTTCTCCCTTCAGTTTTGCCAGGGTTTGCTTTATGTATTTTGGGATACCCTGGTTAGATGCATAGATATTTATGACTGTTATTTCTTCCTGGTGGATTTTCCCTTTTATTACTGTATAATGGCTTTCTGTATCATAACTTTTTTTACATTTAAAGTCCGTTTTTTCCATTATTAGTATAGCTACCCCCACTCTTTTTTGGTTACTGTTTGCATGGAGTATCTTTTTTCAACCTTTCACTCTCAGCTGGTTTACCTCCCTGGGTCTAAGGTTAGTCTCTTGTAGGCAGCATACGGATGACTCATGGTTTTTTGTCCATTTTGTCAGCCTATATCTTTTGACTGGGGAGTTTAATCCATTCACATTCAATGATATTACTGTAAATGCATTATTTACTTCTACCATTTTATTCTTTGGTTTTCATATGTCATATCTTATTTTTGTCTGTCTTTTTAACTCTTTTAGTTATCTTTTCTGCTATTCTCTCTTCTATACTCTCCTCTAGGCCTCTCTCTCCTGTCTTTTTCTTTCAGGTGCTAAGATTCCTTTAATATTTCCTGCACAGGTGGATTCTTTTATGAACTTTTTTAGTTTCTGCTTACTTGTGAATATTTTAAACACACCTTCATATTTGAAGGACAATTTTGCTTGATAAAGAATTCTCAGCTGCAAATTTGTCTCAGTATCCTAATTGTATTATACCACTGTCTTCTTGTCTCCATGGTTTCTGATGAAAAATATACACTAAGTATTACTGGGCATTCCTTGTGTGTGATGGTTTGCTTCTCCCTTGTTGCTCTCAGAATTTTCTCTTTATCTTTGACATTTGACATTCTGAGTAGTATGTGTCTTGTAGTAGATCTATTCAGATTTATTCTGATGGGGGTATGGTGTGCTTCTTGGGCATGTAAGTTCTTTTCTTTCGTGAGAGTTGGGAAATTTCCGCTATTATTTCCTCAAATACTCTTTCTGCCCCTTTTCCCTTATCTTCTCCTTCTGGAACTCCCATGACACGTATGTTGTTACATTTCATGTTATCATTCACTCCCTGTACGCTTGTTTAATTTTTTCCATTCTTCTCTCTCTGTCCTTTTCTTTTCAATTTCTGCTGTTCTATCTTTGGTGTCACTTATTCTTTCTTATATCATTTCCAGTCTGTTATATGCCTCTAATTAGTTTTTTATTTACCTATTGTATCTTTCATCCCCGTGAGCTCTGTTACTTTTCTCTCCATGTTTCAAATTCTTCTTTGTACTTGCTCATTGTCTTCTTGATATCCTTTATCTCTTTAGCCATACTGTCTTTTAACTCAATTTGATTTTGGAAATTTGTGTGCATCTCATTGATTAGTTGTCTCAAATCCTGCATCAATTCTGGGGCTTTGATATATTCCTTTTCTTGGGTCATTTCTTCCATTTTCTTAGAATGGCATGTAGTTTTTTGCTGATGTCTAAGCATCTGATTAGCATGGTGAGTTTACTCAGATGCTCAATTTCTGTTTTGTAGGGATTTAGTGGTGGGGGGTTGTGTGTTACTGCTGTTCTTTGATTCTTGATTCAGCCTGTTCTGGGTCTTTAGGATTGTCCCTGTTCGAATCTCAAACCTGGGTCCTGGGCCCAGTAGTGGGTTGCAGATCTGCTTCCTAGGGCCTTGGGGAGGGAGGCTGTAAAGGTTGGAAAAAGCCACTCATTTGCTTTTAATTTCCTCATGTGCATTTCCTTGGTCTGTCAGCAGACGGTGATCTTTGGCAGCCCTCTCAGTTCAGTGCCTGGTCGGAGTGTGTTTGCTGCAACATAGACTGGATCAATGCGATAGTGGATCCTTCCTGGAGGCTAAGAGACTCGTAATTCAAACTTTTTCAGAGGTAGTTCTCCAGCCTTTGCTGGCAGCCCCTTTCCTTTGCCTGGATAAGAAATAATAACATTTCTCTCTACATCCTCAACCACCAGTCCTGGTCAGTGGAGAGGGAGATTGAGAGGGTTGGATCTTTTTAGTCCGGGCCTCGAGGCCTGCGAATTCAAAAGTGTCTATAGTGTAGCGGAGGGTGCCAGCAGTTGCAGCTGCTGTTTTTAACTCACAGTTTTGCTGTCGTGATTCTTTTCCTTTGTCCTTCTCTCTTCTGGGCAGTGTCCAGCCTTCCCCTGGAGTCCTAAACCCTAGAAGAATTTTTTCAAGGTCATTTCTGCTGTCCTCTAGCTGTTTTTCTGGAAGAGAAGATAGTCCCGTGTCTTTCTAGTTCACCATCTTCCCAGAAGTAAACTCTAACATATTTTATTGATTGTAAGTTTATTGAAAGTGTTTTCCTTTTTACAACAGATTTCTATAAAGAAATATTCAATTTTTTCATGACAGCCTAGAAATTAGTTTGTTTCTTTTATTTAAATTGATACTTTAATTGCAGTAAACTTTTGAAATCTACAAAGAAGTATTATTTTCATGTAGGTGCAGAATTCAGATTACAGAAACTAGTTTCAGAAATGCAATATTATGTCTAGTTTCAGGAACTAAGTCTTGACAGAAACATTGGCAAATTGGATTTTACCTAGAAGAAGACAACCAGAAAGGTAAATGTATAGGTACTAACTGAAGTGAAAAACGGCTGAAGCAACTAGCATGGAGAAGAAAGAACTTGGTGAGATTGGGCATGGGATTGCCTGTATGTTCACCATAGTTATCTTAAATATGTAAAATATCTTAGGAAGCAGAAGATTCATTCATCCATCCACCCACCCAACCATCCATCCAACCTTTTAAAAGGATCCTTCTATAAGCTAGTTAGGTACATGTGGTAGGTGGTATGGAAATGAGTAAGATAGCCCATACCTAAAGAAGCTCACCAATTAATGGGGAAGCTCACAATTTTATGGGTACACTTACTAGCTAGGTTAGCTAATCAGCCTTTGTTTCTTCCTCTGTAAATCTGGATGGTGATAATAACTAGCTCATAAGTGTATGGCTAGGATGAAATGAGATTGTGAAAAGAACTGCAATGTGCTCTAGAAGGTTAGAGGACTTCATGATTATAGACTGGGAGATTTCTTGACAAGAGATCACTACTCACATTCACTAATCTTGTTATTTAAAATTTTATATGTAGTAATTGAGAATCTGTGTAATGAACCATCCAAAATTTAGTGAATTAAACCCATGCTTTAGTATTTCTCATGATTCTGTTGGCTGAATGGGAGGTTTCTCTGCTGCTCTCATTGAGTTCATTCAAGATTAACTCACTCACATGTCTGGGCTTCCCTCTCCATGTAGTTTCTCCATTCAGTAGTCTAGCTGGATGTCCTTACATGACAGCAGAAACATTCAAAGATGGAGAAAACAGAGTGGCAAGGCCCAGCTTTGGAAGTCACACAACATAATTTCTGCCATATTCCCTTGGTCATAGCAAGTCATAGGGACAAATTCAGCCCAGATTCAGGGCAGGGGAAATAGATTCCACTTGATGGAGGAATGGCAGAGTCACATTGCAAAAAAGCCTGTGGAATAGGAGAGGTTTTTATGGCCATTGTTGCAAACAAGCACACACAAGCACATGTACATATATGACAGATTTTAAATAACTTTTTTGTAAAATGTAAATAATTTTCCCATGTACAATGACTAACCATTATATTCATCTTTCATATTTCAGTAATCATTACTACCAAACAATAGTATATAAAACAATGTAGCTTAGTAATTGTTTATAATTAAAGAAATAGTGTAGCAGCTTCTAACGTGTTATGAATAAGGTATCTGTGTGCATCTATGAGAAAATCTATTTTGTTGCAATGATCTGTCTTTATTGTTTTGTAGTGTCAGTGACTTTCTAATTTATATACCATTTCAGGGTATGTATGAAAAAACAGAAAACACAAATTTATCTATTTTGCTGAAAACAGGGGATTTCAAATATTTTGGACTTGTAGACTGAAAAATACTCACAGTATATAGATTGGGCAGTTGACTTTAAGTACATAAAAAGAATGTAAAATTACACCAATTTTTATATAGCCAACTTTCCATGTTGATGATAGTCTCTAGCTATAGGGGATGTCTTTCAGTTTCTTGACAATGACAACAGTTTATCTTCTGGTCTTTAGATATGGTGCTCCCTCAGCCTGGAAAACTCCTCACTCCCTTTTCACATAATGAATGTCTTTTTGCCTATAGTTCTCAACTTCGTTGCCAC
This sequence comes from Cabassous unicinctus, assembly GCA_029593785.1. Taxonomy (NCBI): domain Eukaryota; kingdom Metazoa; phylum Chordata; class Mammalia; order Cingulata; family Chlamyphoridae; genus Cabassous; species Cabassous unicinctus. The sequence goes on along the minus strand of JAQZBX010004715.1, from coordinate 51,145 downwards.
CTCCTCCAGAAAGTCTTCCCCAGACTAGGCACCTCTCTTGTATGTTTTCATAGCACCTTCTCCTTCTGAATGGAAGTTGATTAAGAAAGTGTCTCCTGAAACAAATGTTATACCATTAATTGCCTGTGATTGTGTTGCCTTTTTTTTTTCTGGTGTAGTTGATTATTATACTTGGACACAATTTCGTTGGTACAGGCTAAAGAACCGAGGAAACTTCTAAGAAAGAAAAGAAACAGATTATTGGAGACAGTAAATTTACACATGTGTATACCTCTAAACCCATTTAAAGTTCCCCAGTGGAAAACTATCAAATTTCTAAGGCTCATAGCTTGGGGAAAAAAGGACTTTTAGAGTCTATTTGTGTATGTTCTTATGCTAATTTCTTCCTAACTATATTCCTCAGAAAGGAACTTAGAATTTTTATTAATTCAGGAAGGATGTGAACTATGGCTTTGGACATTGTCTAATTTCCCTATCATCATTAGCCATGCCTTAACTGCAGTCAAAATCAGGACACTTTAATGACACTTATGTTTCTCCACCTAGGTTTGGTCAACAAACCAGCCTAGTCCTTACTTTTCCTAGCACATTGCCTGAATTTCCTAGTGGAATTCCTTCTCTGGGTCTGGCAAAGACAATGTAGAGCTTATTGTTATCTCTTTGGCCCAGTAGCCTTTGGCATCTTACCCCATCACCATACTTCCTACTTTGGCTAAGTATTTCTGCTGCTTGTAGCCTTTTTTATGGCTTCCTTTCACCCTCTGCAACAATAGTAGGCTCAATGTCCCACTTACCTCAGAACCCTCCACTATTATCTTTTACCATATCTATCTCTTGCAACACATGGAAGAGACAATGTGATTATTTCTGTCTTACAATATATTTCAATTTATATTCTGGGTTTTCTAATATTTCCTAACTTTTCCCCAAGTTATCTCATATGTATAAACTACTTTATTCGGGAAGCGGGTGTGGCTCAATGGATAGAGCTCCCGTTTACCATATGGGAGGCCCCAGGTTCGCTTCTCAGGGCCTCCTTGTGAGGGCAGGCCGGCTGGCTGGCCCACGCGGCGCGGTAGGCTAATGCAGCAAGACCTCACAGCAGGAAGCGGGTGTGGCTCAATCGATAGAGCCCCCGTTTACCATGCGGGAGGCCCCGGGTTCGCTTCCCGGGGCCTCCTTGTGAGAGCAGGCCAGCCTGTGCAGCATGGTGGGCTGATGCAGCAGGACCTCACAGCAAGGGGGAGATAAGCAGACACGGAAGAAACACACAGCGAATGGACACAGTAAAACACAAGCAGCAAGGGGGGGATAAATAAATAAATCTTTAAAAAAAAATAAAAATGAAAATAAACTACTTTATTCATCTTGTCTGCAGTATCATAAATTTCACTCTATTTTATGATTTACTATATCATAAAATATATAAAATATCATTCCTAATATTCCAACATAATTAATGATCTATACTTTTCTCTCAGTCCACATTTGTACTTTGATAACTATGAATTATTTGTATCAGTTGAGCAATGTAAGTAAAGTGAACATTCACAAAATTTGATCTTTCCTAACTGGCTTTTGAAATTTAGAAAGTTTAGCTAGAGTTGATAATAAAGTTGTAGAAGTTTCAAGTAATTTTTCAGTTGTCCTTTATTATAATATCAGAACTACAACCTAGTGCACTTATGACCTTTGGTTACTTACTGGGATCCTATCCCTTTTTAAGGATTTCTAGTTTCTTTAAAATAAAAAAAAATACTTGCCTGAAGTGTAGCATGTGTAGGATGCAAATATAAATTAACCAGACTGATTTTTCACATGTGCTTTGTGGAGTCATCCAATTATTTTATTGTGGTATCTCACATAAAACTTCTTTGATTTACACAAACTTGTTAGTCTGTTCAAGGGAGTATAAGGGGCTAGATTTTTTACTTAGGGTCTCAACAGATCAAAATCAAGGTGTTGGCCAGGCTGTGCTCTTACCTGGAGGCTGTGCGAAGAATCCATTTCTTTCCTCATTCAGGTTGTTGGCAGAATTCAGTTCCTTGCAATCATAGGCCTGAGGTTCCTACTTACCTGCTGACTTTCAGCCAGGGTGCACTCCCTGCACCTTTAGAAGCCACCCCTATTCCTTCCCATATGGCCCCCTCCACATACAAACCAGCATGTGGAGTCCATCTAATAATTCGGATCTCTCTGACTTCCCCTTCTGCCACAAATGAGAAAAAAGGAGCTGCTCTGAAGGGGTCATGTGATTAGGTCAGTCTCTTCCCTCTTCCCTCTGTTCCCATACCACCAATAATCTCCCTATCTTAAGGTCAACTGTGCCATATAAGATAACACAATTGCAGGAGTGATCAGGGCATTAGGGTGAGATGTCATAGTTCTGCCTACCATGCCCTCCCTATATCCCAAAACCAGCAATTGACAGAGTTGGGATTCAAGATTGGGTTTGTTTGAACTCTAGTGCCTTGCCCCTATACTTGTCACACTTAATCACCTTATAGGACATTTGCTCCTATACTACTTTTATCAGAAGGCCTAATTTTATTCATGGGCATTATAGAAATCAGCCTAATTGCTATATAGCCAAACTGTGTTGGTACCACATACCGCTATATAAAGCACTGCCTTGGAAGATTCCAGTGCAAGCTTTCCATGTACACTGGTCTGATAATGTAGCAAATCCAGATGGTCTTAGACAGAACCTTCCAAGATCCACTGCTCCTAACACAACTGACTGGTCATAGTCTGTGAGGTTCTGTCTGACCTGGTAAATCATGCAAACCACAAATCCCTATTACTATCTTAATGGGGAAAACAAAGAAGATTCAGAAGCTGTCAACAAAGAAATCTGTTTCTTTAAAAAAGCAATGTTACACTGAACAGCCTAAGAAATACACACCATATATTTGCTTATGTTATTTAAAGTCAAGAAAATAACATTTATCTTTTTTTCCATATGTGCACCAGATGAAATATTCTGTTTCATAAGTATCCAAGTGCTCTCAAGTTATATGGTAGCTTTGTATGTTCAAGAATGTGATTTTTCTTGCTTGACTTTGATCTTTAGCATAAATCAATTACCTCTTAAAAGGATATAAACAAAGGAAGAAACTGGTTGAAGAAACATAGTCCAATACTGGTTTACTTGATAACTAAGTAATTTGGGATAGGACACTAACCATTTCTATTATTTTAAAGGACACTTGCTATGATGTTCTTTAATCAGCATCCAAACTACTGAAAATATTTCATCTATTTTGGTTTGACTGCTTAAAAACTAGTTTGCTGGGTCTCATAAAGACATATGAAAATATTATACAGACAAATTTGTGTAAATATTACTTGAAAATTGATTGGAAAGTGCATGGGGCGTGTCATACTTAATCGTCTTATAGGACGTTTGTTTTCCTTCTGCACACCGTAGAACTCTTTCTTGGATTCTAATTCTTCAGGCACTCTGCTCTTTTCAAATAGGTGTTTCTTTATTTTTTCCTTTCTCTTATTTTACCAGAAATAGCTCTTATTTTAAAATGTTATTTGTAGCAATTTATGTATATTTTTGCTTACTTTAAAAGAGACGTGGATATTTCTTCTTTCTAGGATACATTTTCAAAATATTAAAAAAGACATGTCAGAAAGATTGCAGACTATAGGTCAATGTGGTTATGGTCTTGGCAAAGACAGTTTTGCCTTTCTTTGTGAAATATGTTGTATGAAACACTGGTGTTGTCATTTTGATGGATTTCCCCAAAATTGATGGCCCAGTTGTGACAAGGCAAAGCCTCCACATGTTGCTTAAAAGTGTTAAAGAAAATTAAATGAACAGTTAAATTAGAAAGAGGGATTGAGCTATAACTTCTCTCCCTAGAGCAGAGGGTATTATGGGCAACACACACATGGGGAATGATTTTTGTGGTAGTAAAGTTTGGGAAAGAGCAACCAAAACAGAACAAAACTATTCATGTTATCATTCAGTACGTAGAGAACAAAAAGAGTTTTCACTATACAAGAACCTATACTACTATATATTTGCAATGATGCCTTAGTCAGTGCAACACGAAGCAGCTGTTTATCTGTTTTTCTTTTCGTTTTATTTTCTTTTTACATTGCTATTCTGTCAGCACGTGGCTTCATAAAGCTGTAGGATTCTGATAGGGAAACTACTGAGTCCATGTGCTTTGGAAGCCAATGTGTTGATTTTCTAGCTCAATAGAAATATTTTATTATAGCTGGAGGGAGAATGTGACTATGAGTGGTGGAGGCACAGAGGCTAATGCCACCAATTTCATGTCCAGAGTGAGTTATCTCCTGTGTTTTATGTGCTTCATTCTACTGAATGAATATTGTATTACCGTTTTCCTTTTTTGTGTGTTTGAATATCAGAGACATGTCAGACAGTTCTGTTTCTGTCGAATATTTGATGGAAAGCCTTGTTGTAAAGCTTCCTGAATGAAGATGGCTTTATGCCTGGGATATAAAGTAGTAAAGTTCCATAAAATTTCATCAGAAATTGTCTTTATGGGTTGCCATCCTGTGCAATCTTAAAAGCACAGAAGCGGAGTATTATTTTTAACTCAGAGCTGCAGTTTCCATGTTTATTTGGACACATACTTTGTCTTACCACTTTCTTCCTACAGAACAGTTCTCCCACAAGCCTTCCTTCGGGGACTCAAGTAGTCTTGTGAAGCCCATTTTTGCTTAAGAACAAAGCTATTGTGGAGCAGGTATAGCTCAGTGGTTAAGCTCCTGCTTTGCATGTAGAGATCCTGGGTTCAATCCCTGGTATTGTCTAAACAAACAAACAAACGGAAAAAAAAACAAAGCTCCTAAGATGTCTTCCTTGGATATTTGCGACGTCAAGGACCCAAATCATCCATGTTCAACATCTCACCTCTTCTGTTACTTCCAGGCGTAGTTCCTAAAAGTGTTTCATACAGGGAGTCCTCAATGAATAGTAATTGAACATTTGGGGGAGATTTTTATTTCAATGATTATGCCAATTCTTCCATATTAAAAGTTCTTGTTCTCTACTACCATTTTGTGGCCATGGCACCTTAGATTTGCATCTTTACTAGGTAACATCTGTGATATTCAGCTCAGCCAGTAAGCCCTTATATTCTCTCTGGAATTCTGTGACTTATTAGTTTCCAGTATGGTCCTGTTTCACCTTAATTAAGCTGAGCTGAAAGACTGCCTCTCTTCCATGATTGTACATTTTCTTTTTTCCTACAGGATTCTTTTTGATTTTTGCTCCAAACTCTTACATGAAATATGCTGTGAAACATGACTTCTTTCCTTTTGTTTTTCTTATGCGTTGACATGTCTAATTAATCTGAGTAAAAGGAAAGAGAAGAATTTTTTTTTAAGTGTAGTAGAGGTCATGGTAATCTTTTGCTTTGCCTGGAAACAAGTTGCTTAGTGTCCAAAAGGAGTCTAAACTATAAGCTATTTCTTCACATTTTCCTTTAAAAATAAATAAATATATGAGTAAGTGGCAGTCCAGACAGGCTATTCAGCTGTGCTTTAATAGCTTTAGTCGCCCAGGTGCTGGGATACTATAAGTTGGAAAAGAATTTTCTTTCATCTTGCTTTCTGCTAATGTTGTTTACTTGATAAAAATATTCAGTTACCTCATGACAATGCGTGCCCAAGGGAATGAAAGTGAAACAAGACGATTCTTAACATATTTTCCATTCCCATGTAATTTATGTTCCAATAGTTCTACTAGAAACTGAAAAAACAAACAGGTTTGTTCCCCGCCCCCCCCCGCCCCCCCCCACCCCCCGAAAGGTAATTACTCTGCATGACCTTTTTACCTTATTACAGGACCTTTTATCTTTTCAGATAACCCACAGAATCTCTTCAAGTGTTCAAGCCTTAATTGGCTTGACTAAGGGATTGTTAGTACAGAAAGCTTATTCTCTCCCTTGGCTGTAGATAACTCCCAGACATTAAGTGATCCATTTTATTGTTCCTGAGGCCAAGAATCATTATTTTCTCTGGCACCATATGGATTGTGGATTTCAATTTAATTTACAAATTTTTATTACAGGTTGTAGTAATTTCTGCTGAGAAATGATTTTTTCATGATAATTGTTCTAGTTTTTTGATTGAGTCAACATTAGATGCAACATTTGAACTGCTATATTCCTATAGAGATTATTAATGTAGACTGTGTTCCTTTAGTGTATCTTTCCCTCTTCAGAGATAGTTTCTGCTGAGTTGTTGTTTTTCGGAACATTTGTTCAGAATTAACAACAGACAAGCTTAACTATTATCTTTCCATAGAAGTGAGTAATACTCTAATATCTAGCTCTATTCTCATCATATATAACTCCCTCTTATTGCACTAAGATCCCAAATTGTTCAAAGAATATGTGAACAGTAGGAAAATTTTACTTAATGATGGCTAATACTGAATTATCTTTGCCAAATATTGGAAAATTTGGAAAATATTAATAATTGAATTCCACAAATAAAGTTAATATTTTCATGAGTTACAAATTCCCCCCCAAACTTTTGATTAAAGCTATTTAAAGTATAAGGTTCTAGCTAGAATATATCTGTCAGAAAGCCACTGCCATTTACCTCCCCATATCCATAACACACATATATAATATATACAGTCACATTTTCTCTTTGGAGAAAACTGGGTAAAGGGTGCACAGGATCTCTCTGGATTATTTCATAAAACTGTATGTGAGTATACAGTTTTCTCAAAATAAAAATTTTAATTAAAAACTTAAAAATATATGTATATATAAGCTCTATGAGAACAAGGATTTTTCTTTTCTATTTTGTTCATTGCAATGGCACGCACACACACATATATATATAGGACATACATATAACACCCCTACCCCTGCCATTCCTACCTTCACACCCCTGGCCACACACATGCACACAGTGGGAAGCGAACATCAGAACGTTCCTCTGGGGAATTAGGAGAAGGTAAATGGCAGTGTGGTGTAATGGACACAGTTGTTAACTTGGGGTCTGTCTCCTCTTGGCTGTTCTACTAATTCCACTGTGGGAACCTAAAACAAGGCCCTTAATAACTTTTGGCTCACTTTTATCTCATCTGCACAATAGGACAATATTAACAAGTTTCCTTTCACATTCAGTCCACAGAATAATAGTTGTTTGATGGTACAGAAAGTGATGCCAAAGGGGCAGGGGCAGAAGAGAGCTTTAAGTGGGTGAGGAGGTGGTGCAAATTTTCTGGAAGAAAAAGCCATTGCCTACTTTGCACTTTTATCTGCAGCTAGAATTTTAAGGTAGCTATAATTCAAACCTATGGTGGATGGATGTGCAGAATGATTGAATAATGACCAGCTTTAGTAGGCAGGCTAAAATGCTAAAGGCTAAAATGTGAATACTTGATAAAGCAGATTTTAAAAAAAATGATTTTATTAGAAAGCTACACAGAGTTCCACTATCCAGATGGAGGCTCATGTTGGGCATATGTGTTGGGGAGGTTGTGAGATTTCAGGCTAGGCTCTCAACTAATTATGATCCAATCCTGGGCCTTTCTAGCTAATAATTAACACATGAACTCAGCATGCAAATCAACCATAAATTCTCACTCTTGAATAATGAGTAGTCTCTCCTTTCCTGAAGAAGGATGAATATTGATAAAGAAGGATAAATATTGATGACCAGCGATCATAAATTAATTTATTCAAGTAGAAGGACTATTTCTCAGATTAGGAGAATAGTTTGTTTACTGATAAATGACTTGTCTGAGCTTTTATACTGGTTGATGGAAAAACAAAATGTGTTATTATAAGCTTTTCAACTGACATCATTTTCCAAGAATCTAAAGTTATATCCTATTGCCTAGTAAATCAAATTAGATTCTTCACCTTAGCTTTGAAGGTCCCACACAATCAGCCTCCAATCTGCCTCTTCAAATGTATTACCTTTGACTTTCTTCAATACTTTTCCGTAGTGGAATCTCTTAGGTTTTCTCATACCCTGATGGCTTTGTTGATGCTGGGTCTGTATTAGCTTAGAATATCCTCCTTCCTATTCAAATTTTATCTACCCGTCAAGTCCAACCTCAATTACCATCAATCCAAAAGCCTCCTCCATTTGCAGCAGTGCTTATTCATTTATGCATTATTGTTTATTATTCATTTATTCAGGTATTCATAATCATTCAATACATATTTATTGAATGCCTTCTTTGTTACTAGTTCTGCCCACCCCTTAAACATGAATTGTTATTGCATGTATTGCCATAACCAAATAGTTATACCAAGTTTGTAGTTTGATGTTGATTTTATTGCTACCAAAAATTGAACCCACAAGGTCAGTAATTATCTCATATTTTTTTGAGAGATTATGAAATAGGGTAATACATGACCAGGACTTCAAGGAGAAATGAGACCTGGTTCTTTGTGTCCATTTGACTACTACTTAATCCTTGGGTAATTCAAATCAATAGACCTTTACTGAGCTTCTACCATGTTCATTACAGTATAGGAGATACCCAAATACATCATTTTACAAAGCCAACAATCTAGAAGAGAGATCTTTAACCCATAAAGGGTTCAAAGTTTAGGTTCAGAAGGTTTTAGCCAAAATTTTGAGTATGTGCTCATGTATATTGTTCCAGAGCGAGAGTACATAGCTTTTAAATGTTGTTAAAGGTGTTGTTGATCATTTTTAAAAAAATAAGATTAAAAAGCTTATGATCTAGAACATGTATAAAAGAAATACATAACTAACGTGTAAAAACCATAGAAGAGCAAAAATATCCTAAGCAAGGTTTAGAAAAACGTAAAATGATATCTGACTGTGGTCATTTAGGCGAAGGCTCCCTAAAGGAGATGGGTCTTGAGAATATATGTTATGGATCTTTTGGTCTCAGATTCCTTATGAAAAAAGAGGTTGGATTATAGGATCTCTGGCATTCATTCCAGTTATAAAACTTGTTCTTTCTCAATTCAGTCCCCCAAGTGCCTATTAAAATGCCCATCTCATTTTAGGTACTCAAAAAATACTTGCCAATTGGTAAATCTTGAATTGAAGCTTTAGAAATGTGTTCTCCCCAAAATATATCCATTATCTTGAATTGACATTTTAGACTATTATAGCATTAGCTCTTTAATGTTCCATGAATGAAAGGAAGGTTTATCAGATGTTTTTATATCATTGCTCACTTTCTTTCACTTGGCAGATCAAAATGTTTAATTCATCATTTCTCCTTTATTCGTTCACAGCATTTAAAAATATCTTTGTATTTTGTTATGCTTTCTATTATAGAGATATAGGTCTCCTTATTATCCTGTATGTTTTGTGGGACTAGTGACTATCTCAAACCCACTTGATATTATCTAGCACCTAGCACATTCCCTTACACAAAAAGGGGCTTGGTAAATGTTGAGTAGTAAAGGGAAGGCTGCATATCAAAGTGCATCAAAAATAATCAACAAGTTGCCTATTTCAGTATAGCACAGAGGTTAAAGAATTTGGGCTTGGAGAGAGAGACTGCAAGTTCAGATCCTGACACTGCCATGAGTCACCTTTGGCAAGTTTCTTTAAGTTCTTTGTCCTCAGCTTCCTTATCTATAAAATGGGGATAAGCAAGGGAGAATTGAGGTTTGTGGGGCCTTAGGCTTATACAGTATCTGAGGCTTTCTTTAACAAAAAGAACACAAAATCATGAGTACAAAATTAGCCAATTAGAACATTTGTTAGGTATTTATTAGAGTAGGAAAAGAAATCACAAATCACCAGTTTCAAAAAACTGAATAAAAACATAAACATCACAAAATATTGTTATCATCACTAATTAACTTCCTAACTCATCTTTATAATACTTTATTTCCTACAAAATTTTGGCTACTTACACTATTTCCTCTTTCATATGATAATGATTTTTAATATTTTCTCTAAAGAGAGTAGAAAATCTTTTCTTTAGGTAAGTGCATTAAAATTTGTTCTTATTGCTGATGGTTTAGAAAGCATTCCTTCACCTACATAATCCATTACTGGAAATGCCACATTTCTAACTCCACAGCTTCTTGCTCAGGAGGCCTTCTTGCCAGGAAGGAAGCTTTGGAGAAGTCCAGCTCTTGGGTCTCACTTGGCATGGTCTCAGACAGGCCAGGGCCACAGCAGCGGGTTGAACCTGGCCAGGTCCTCTCTGCTTCCTGACTCCCCACCCTGCAGGCAGCTCTACCTGTGCCAAGTAGGGAGAGGGGGAGTGAAGTAGCTGAAAGACTGGGTCATAATGGCCTCCAAGCATCATATTCATATCCTCAGGGTCATAGATAAGGTCTGGATTGCAGTTGGATTGTCCTTGGAGCCCAAAGAGATTGAAGGAAGTGCTGGCAGCCTGTTGCAAACCCGGTAGGACTTTAGGAAGTAGAAGGTGAGTGCCAGGCAGGAGCTGCACCCCTTATCTCTGCTACAGGGCTGGGGTTGGTGCTTTTTTACTGTAGATGATACAAGTGCGGGGCTGTGAAGCTTAAGCACCACTTATATCATAGTAAATCTGCCTGTGATCTTCTGATTATAAGTGCTCAGTAAGTTAACATTTGTCATTACTGTTTTACTCTTTCATTGCCAAATAACTTTTCCATAAATCTCTAGGAATTTTGCAGTAAATGCGTTTCTTGATCTTATACAATTTGTATTATTTCCGAGAATAATTTTCATTTTTCCCTATATCCCAAGGAGGGTAGGAACCCAGATGATCCAAACTTTTACTAAAATTAATTTTGAAATGGGTTGCCTCAGAACAAACTTATGATATTTCACGGTCATATTAAGACCAAATCTTATTGAGATCAAAAGGTACTACTTCCTTCATTCTCAAATATCATTTGTCGCAGATGCTCTACTGTGGCCAGAGTCCCCTTCAGGAATGAAGAGCTTGTTATCCCAGCAGAGTCCTCATTGGGCTGCCCTCCTTACCCAACGTCATACTCACTCTCTAGGGACAGTCACATCCAGTGTTCCATGCTACATTATAAAGGCCCTGGCCCCTTCTCCTCAACCAAATACAACCCAGAGGGTCTATCCTAGTTTCAGAGCAACACAAAGTCCAGCTGAAGCTTGTTATAGTGACTGCACCGTGGTCCTACTTGTTGAACTCTGCCCAGTCCAGCTTTCCTCCCTCCCTCCTCAGGAAGTGATCCTCAAAACCCCTCCCATTACACTTCCTGCACTTATATCTCTGCTTCAGAGCCTCCTTTCCAGAGAACCCCTCCTGAAACACCATCCATTTTTAAAGGAGCACAATCATTTTAATAACATCTTTTCTGGGATGAGGATGGGGATCCTTCATAAGCTGTCTCCCAATTTCAGAAACATTAAAGTTGAAAAAAAATGCTTCATACATTCAAGGAAATATGCTATCAGAGTGCATGAGCATGCTGTAATTGCTTGCTATGTGGTCATGTTAGTTGTCACCAATAAACTGAAGCAATTAGAAGCTTTTCAGGGAAGCTACTATCTGCAGGGAGGTTAAAGAGTCATGCTGTTGTTCTTTCCTTTTGTCACTGCAAATTTCTCTTTACATTCTCTCCTGGCTTGATCTCCTCTGAACTCACGGTTTTAGGCCAAAGCATTATATATCCAGCCCTGCCCTCTCTTGAGTTTCTGATTTGCATATTCATCTGTCTGCCAGAAACATTTTCTTTGACTGCCCACAGGCTTCAGGAACTTAACATATTCAACACTGAGTGAATCATCTTCCCCTCAAACCAGCTCTGTCTTTTTTCTAATCTCAATCAGTGGCCCCACAACCCTGTTGCCCCAACCCATAAAACCTAGTTAGTCATCCTAGATTTTTCCTTCTCACTCTCCCAACATATCCAGTCAATGAAGACCTGCAAAGTTCCTTGAGAAGTATTATGCTAATCAGTCTCCTCTCTAATTCCCGTTCCTAATTTCCCAGTTTAGGTCCTTTGTGGACTATTACAATAATTACCTGATTTCCCTACCATCAGTCTTGCTTTCTTTAACTACACCCTCTGTGCAGTGGCCAAGATGATCTATAACAAATACAAATTTGGCCAGGCCGTTGCACTCATGAACTCAAGCAAGGCTCTCCGTGACTTAGCACTGATTATCACTTCCTATGCTTTTACCACTCTCTTTCTCCAACTTTATGTATGTGCTAGTAAAACTGAGCTGTGTGAGGTTCATTTGCATACTCCATATTGTTTCGTGCCTTTGTATCTTTGCTCATTATTTGCCCTCTGCCTGGAAAGCCCTTTACTCCTTTCTTAGATTGGTGAACTTAATCATCCTCTAAGATCATTTATTTTTATAATCACCTTTAGGGTGTTTACTCTCTACCTAAAAATCTGTGGTACCCAAGCTGTCTTAGCATTTAGGATATCATAATGAAAGCATGCATTACATTTCTGTAATTTCCTAAAGAATAGGGACTAGGCTTATTCACCTGTAATCCCAAAACCAGACACAGGAGGTATACTCAGTAAATGTCTGCTGAACAGAACTGAGTAGTTAAGACCAAGAGATCCCTGGATCCTTTTGCATTTACTTTTCATTGCTTATTTTGTATATTATCAGCATTCCCATGATACTTTCTGGGACAATCAATGAGTTTATATTTCTTTGATTCATTAAATATTTATTGAGTGCCAGTTTATGAGAAAGATAACCTCTTCATAGTGAGAACAAAAATTAATGTTAAGTTATTTATATACATGTTTTCTCTGGGGGAAGAATAAGACAATTTCATTAGCCACTCATAAAAAATGTAGTGAGCACCTACTGTGTACCAGGCACTATTCTGGAAGGAAGGAAATCCTGGGAGAGGAAGGATTAGCACATACAGACGATTTTTGAGAGTATTTTTGTAAAATGAGGACAGGTTGCTTAGGCAGTAGCTGGAGGGAGATGTGATGCCACGAGTTTTTTATGTTAGCATGCAGGTATGACTGATGTGAGCAGCCCTGCTGAGTTAGAAAAATTGGTGCTGTGGGAGAGAATGGGTTCAATTGCTGGAGTAATGGCCTTAAGAAAATGAGAAAGCCAGTGCATATGCAGATGCCCTGGTCTTAGATAAGTGCACAGTTTATCCATGGTTATAAAAGGAAAGGAGAGCATATGGGCAGTGAAATAAGAAGCAAGTAATCATCTATGTCTCAGGACAGAGAAAATGCTGGTTTAAGGAGAAAGGAGAAAGAGGACAGTGGGCACCTAGGAAAATTAAGAGATGACAAAAATGTAATAAAATTTCCTGATACCACTAAGGGTTGATTCTCTTGAGGTTAGAGGTCATGAATTTAAAGTGAGCTTCACTCTACAACAAGGTTGTATTTCTCCAACCATGTTCTGCTGGTTGGGGTTAGGTCACAGCAGGTAGAGAGGTGGGTTTAGCAGGACTGAGATTTTGTCAAGCAATTTTAATGAAGGGAAGAAGAGGCGGGGCTGTTAAATAGGTTGAAAGGGAAGGATTAAAATGATGAGACTGTTATTGAAACTGGGTATGGAAATAAGTGAGGCCATGAGGGGACAGAGCAACAGTGAAAAAGTGGGAAGATCACTAGACTATAGCAGAGAGAGGAGGTGATGGTCAGAGGATGGGAAGCTCATATTTAAGATTTAAGACAGAAGGGCTGCAGTTGGACTCAGCACTCCAGGGCTCAGCCCTGAGACCTTCCCTCCATCCTCCTTCCCTCCCTTGGAGAGTTCACCCAGCCTCCTGGCCTCTCATTTCAACAGCATGCACCTGCATCCCAATTTTAGATCCCCAGCCTGACCTTCTCTCCTGAAATCTAGCTCCCTTCCCAACATTTCATTATACTTGGCTATTCAATAAGCATGAAACTTAAATGGTGAACTCCTGATTTTTCCCTCAGACCTGCCTCCCTTGTAGCATTCCTTGACACCCCTCTTTCTCTCAGACCTGTCATCCAGTTCATTGGCAAACAAATCCTGTTGCTTCAAATATACGCCTCCCTGCAGCTCCACCACTGACACTGCCCAGGATAACTGTAACAGCCTCCCAAGTGGTCCCTCCATGCCCATGCTTGTCCACCAGGCTTTCTCGTGACAGTAGCCAGCGCGTGCCTTTTAAAAGCCAAGCCAGTTTGCATCACTTCTGTGCTCGACATTCTTCAAATAGGTTTCCCAATCAAATCCCAAATCCTTACTGGACAGCATATCCCCTGCTATACCCTCCTTAACCCTGACCTCCTGGCCTGCCCCTCTTACCACTGAATTAGCCTCCTTGCTCTCCCAGCATGCTTCCCCTTCAAAGTCTTTGTATTTTTCCTACCTGTAAAACTGTTTCCTCAGATATTGCTTGCTGTCTTCCTTGATGAGATGCATTAATATTTTACTTTGAAAAGTTGCATCTATGTTCATACAAGAGAAGGCATGATAGTTTTCTGAGATATCATTATGTGGTTTTTCTATCCAATTTTGGTGCCCATGAATTAGTGTAATCCTTTATTACCGGAGGGACTTATAAGTTCTTTGAATAGTTGGTGGAACCTGTTAAGTAAATCACAGACACCTGTTAAGCGGTGTTGCCTGGACTGCACCTACCCTCGCCTCCTTCTTTGGGAAGCCAGGAACACACGCTAGAGGCGGCCGTCCTCCGGCCTTTGCCCCTTCCCACCTCCTTTCCATTATGTACCATCCCACAACCCAGGGGAATGTTCAGTCTAATGATAAGGGCCCACCAGACCTGAAACCCAGAAACTGGGAACAAGCAGCCCCAGACGCTTACCAGAATAGGATTTCTCAGTGGCAGAGCCCTCTGCCCCCGAGGTGGATAAAATCCACACTCAAACAGTGTAGAGTTTCAGTTTCAAAGGCCACTCCAGGAGACCTGCCATGGCGGAACTTCTCCCTTGATCTTTTGGACTCTGTGCCGTGTAAGTGACAAGGAGAACGATTTGTCCTTTCTGGACTCTATACTGTGCAATTAATAAAGGGGTCATTTGCTGGAAGTTTCTCTGGTCCCCTGAACCTGTGTTCCCACAACCCACTGTTGAAACATCTTGTTCCACAGAACCTTCATAAATACATCCAGGGTCTTTCTATAATGTGTGTTTTGGCTAGTCCCTTAATGTCTTCTATGGTTTTTATTCTAATGAAGATTCTTCATCTTCTTGAGTCCATTTTGATCATATACATTTTTTTAAAGAGTGATACTCAAATTGATTTGCTTTAGCACATAATTTATAAAAATTATACTTTCAAAGGCTCTCTTCTGTGTTTTTTAATATATAAAATTTGAAACTTTCTTTCCTTTTTAGTTTGAATCAGATTTGCTTTTCAGGTTTTTCTATTTCATTAACTTCTGTTTTTATCTTTATAAATTTTTCATTCTCATTTCTTTGTGAAATTTTTCTTCTCATTTATTTTTATTATATTTTTAAAAATTCCTTGAGATTAATGCATAATAAAAATATTTTAATCCAATGTGTTTGGATGATAGGCTATAAAATTGTCTATGATTATGATTTTGCCATATCCCATGGGTATTCTAAATGAAGTTTAGTATCCCTATTGACTTCTGCTTTTATTCTCAGATTATTTAAAAGGATTATTTTTCATTTACAAGTGGATAAAATTTTTGTGTTTTTTATTGATTTGTAATTCAGTATTTCTTATTTGATCACATAATGTGGCAGGTATGATTTGGAATTTTGTAATTTATTGAGATTTTATTTTAGTTCTAACACATCGACAATCTTTTATAAATGTTCAATATATTTGCTTTTTAATGGGCTTTCTCTGTAGGGTAAAATATTCATCTATCTATGTATATATTTAATCTAATATATATACATAGTACTTCAAAAGTTGTTCATTGTGTTAATAAAATCTACCATGGCCAGTGGTGAATTGGAACTGGATCTCACCAGCTCATGGGAGCCAATGATTAAATATTCAGGAATTTTGTGAGCCAGTTGTTAAACTGCTGGTGGCTGGAAATCGGTATAGTAGGGTATTTATATCACAGAAATTAGCAAATGCTACAAATAGGGCTTTGTTTTTTTTAAGTGGTACATCGGCACACCAGTGACCACAGCCTTACTCATTTTTGTTTGCTTCACGTGTAAATTTCTGAATAATATGTTAAAATCTTAACTCATTTTTCTATTAATTTTCTTCTTTATAAATTGACTCTATATTGTTAGGTATCTAAAGGATCATCATTGTTATAACTTCTTGGAAGATTATAACTTTTAGCCAGATGAATTATTCTTTTATTGTTTAAAACT
Organism: Cabassous unicinctus; assembly: GCA_029593785.1. Lineage (NCBI taxonomy): Eukaryota > Metazoa > Chordata > Mammalia > Cingulata > Chlamyphoridae > Cabassous > Cabassous unicinctus. The sequence goes on along the minus strand of JAQZBX010004715.1, from coordinate 34,913 downwards.
TTTCATCTGAAATTCTAACTTTTCGGTGTCTTTTATTACTATACTAATGTTTTCTGGACTATCATTTTCTGTCCTTTCATTTCTAAGCTCTTTGTGCCATTTTAATTTTGTTCCATCTCTTATAAATAACATAATTTAACATTTATCTGTCTGCCTATTTTTTAAAACCCGATCTGAGTTGTAGATAACAAATTTAATTTGTATCACATGTTGGCATGTATGTATTTGTGTATATGTGGGTGAATGATCATTGATATGTTTAGACTTACCACTACCGCATTGCTTTATATACAGATTTTTTACTGTTTTCTTTTTCCCCTTTTCTGCCTTCTCCACCACCATCACCTATCACCTTCTGTTAGATTGTTCTAGTTTGGTTTTTGTTGTTGTTGCTGTTTTGCTTTGCCTTACTTTCCTTTTTCCTTGTTGGTTTTGGAAATTACACATAATAGTCTGGGATTTTCTTTAGCTGGTGGGAGTTACCTTTTCTTATGATTTTTACAATTAATCAGCATGGATGTTTGAAATCCCCCAAGCAAAATAATAACCTTAGCATGGGCTTACTTCCTCTTCTTTCATTTCCCACATCATTTCCCAGCATGGAGATTACCTGTTTCTCCCAGATTGCTCCTTTGTAAAAAGCAAATGCTCTGACCAGTGGTTGCCAAGGGCTAGGGATAGCGGTGAACTACCTTCAAAGGGGCACGAGGGAAATTTTTGTGGGGATAGAAATGCTCTGTATCTTGGTGGTGGTGGTGGTTTCATGGGTGTGTATGTTTGTCAAAACTCCTCATAATATATACTTAAAATAGGCACATTTTATTTTGAAATTACACCTCAATGAAGTTGACTGTAAAAGTGTAGTAGAGTGTCAGAGAGAGTGAGAAATCAGTAGCAGGATGCAGAGAAAGCCCATTAGAAATTACATCTCTTCAAATTATAATGGCATTATTTTTTTTCAAGCAATACTTAGTAGCTTGGAGTTTGAAATTGGCAAAATGAATGTGGCAAAATGTGTAAGAAACTTAGCATGCTACTCAGAGTAGTAAATGACTAGAGGCACCTACTGCATAGAGAGCCAAGTACAGCTGGGAAGCTGGTAGATGTGAAAATGGGGACAATGCAATTGTAAACAAATAAAAAAATCAAATTCAACAAGCATATAATGTCTGCTTATTATGTACTTGTCATGTTTCTAGGTACTGGAGGTATAGTAATGAACAAGACAAGGTTTCTAACCACAAGAATCTCATTTTTAGTAAAATGAATGAATGACATAAAATTGTACCTTTTAAAAAATTATTTGCCATCAGTCATTTAGACCCAAGCATAAATTTTACTTGTTTTTTTGCTTCATTTTTTTATATCCCACATATTTTTTATAACTTTCTCATTTTCTTGGAATGCATTTTCACATAATTATTTCATTAATAGTCTGTGAGTCTTAGATTTTCTAAGATTTGGTATGAAAGCACAGGGAATTTTTTGGGCAGCGAAACTCTTCTGTATGATATACCATAATGGTGGACACATAACATTACATATTTTTCAAAACCCATAGAACTGTATACACAGAGAGTGAACCCTAATGTAAAAGTGCTTTAGTTACTAATAGTCTTTCAACATTGGGTCCTCGATTGTAATAAATATACCACATCAATGTTAGATGTTAATAATAGGGGGAACTATATGAGTGGGGGCATATATAGAAACGGTACATTCTGTGCACTTTTCTGTAAACCGAAGACTACTCTAAGAATAAAGTTTATAATTAAATAATATGCTTTGCCTTTTTTCTCAATTACTAATAGCTTTTGAGGTTCAAACTCATTTTACTTAGCACTTTGAAGATTAGTTCTATTGTCTTCTAGTACCAGAATCAGATTCAGGTTAATTCTTGTCCTTTAACAACCTGTTTTCACTCCATGGACAATACTAGCATTTATTCTTTATCCTTGGCATTAGGAAGATTTAATTTAAAATTGTGATGCATTTCACTTATTTTTTTTTTTAGGCCCCTTCAGTCTGAAAGCTTGTGTTTTTCTGTTACTCTGTAAATTTTTCTTTTATCATTTTTGTCATTATTTCCTTCTCTCCATTCTTCTTGCTCACTCTTTCTGGAACTCAGATACTGAGTTGGAATGTCTAGATAATGTCTCAGAATTTCCAACCCTCTTTCCTTTTGTACTATGGTTTGGGAGAATTTCTTCACCTTTAATAAATGTTTTGAATGAAATGCTTTTGGAAATGGACAGGAAAAACAAATCTTATAGATTATTTCTGGGTAGTAGGATAAGTATTAGGCTGCTCTATATGGAGAATCTGCCCATTCTACCTGCTCTAGAGAATTGTACAAGCTAGCATTTCTCAAAAACATTTACATGCAAAAAAATTTAATAGCATTTTCACCAAATGAAGAAGAAAATACGTGAAAAATATTGCTGTATAGAACTATGATAGGAGAGTGTTAAGGACATCTACCATGTATATCTCTAGATATGTATCCTTGTTGTCTGTCTTAGATGGTAAGATACCTGAGGTTTTTTTATATTCATTTTATATAACCTCACCTGTTTAATTAATGCTTTTGGATAATGATGATAACTAAGGTGTCCAAATCTTATAGCTGCCTTGGTCCTTGGCAATTCAGATAATATTTAAATGGATTATGATTTGCTTTGGAAGAATTCTAGTATCCTTAAGCAATTCATCTTGTTTTTAATACTCTCAGAAACATAAAACTTGTTTCATTTGCAAACTTATTTTATAATCCTTTGTATGAAATAATATTTTAAAAGAAAATACATCTTATATAATCATTTATTTTTGTTTTTTTTTTCTCCTAAGGTGTGATATTTATAGTCTCTCTTAACATGTTGTGTAGCCTTATGAGAATGAAATATCAACTGTGGACCTTATGTTTGTATAGATTAATTTTTTAAAATCACAGTAGTAACCCATGGTTATATAGTTCATAGTGGGTTTTTCTTTAGGCTTAATATTGAATTCAGGTTGTATTTAAGGAAATTTGTTATTTGAAAATTTCATAATATTGGAGTTACTTGAAAAGAACTTGAAACCAATTATTGAAAAAAATGCCAGTACCATTACTGACAGGAAGATTTGAGGCATTTAAAGATGTCACTTTCTCAGCTATGCTCAAATTAGGACTGATTAAGAGATCCCTAGGACCCAGGGGTTAGCAAACTATAACCAGTGGGCCAAATCTGGCAACTACTTGATTTTATAAATACAGCTTTATTGGAACACAGACTAACCCATTCATTTATGCCTTGCCCGTGGCTACTTTCACACTACAGTGGCGGAGTTCAGTAGTTGGAACAAAAACTGCATGGCTTGTAAACCTTAAAATATTTACTATCTGGCCCTTTACAGAAAAAAAAGTTTATAATTCCTTTTAATGCAATGGTGACAATTTTGTTCACTTTTACCTATGGCTACTTTCATACCATGAACAAAGTAACTCACTGTTCTCTGAAAAACAGAGCATACTTGTCTGCATATGCCATTGCTCATTCTCTTTCCTCCACCTAGAATGCTGTTTCTCTTCTTTAACTCATATCCAAAATCTGTCCATTCTTCAAGGGATGATTCATATAACACTTCCTCCATGAAGCCACATTTTAAAAAAAAGAAGAAAATTAAATTCTCAGGGCAAATCTCCCAACCACTCCCTTACATATATTCTAAAATCCCTTGCCCTTCTTTTGCTTGTACTTCCTTGGTACACAAAAGCATGTTTACATTCAGTTCTCCACCTATTCCAGACCTGTACCTTTGCAGATTAATGTGGTTGGAGAAAAAAAACGTAAAAGTATAATGACCCATTTCACTCTATGACCATTCACAACCATGATTTCAAATAGGCCAGGCTCTCATACTATATTTATGCCTCTGTTCATTCCCTTACATGTTACCTTGATGGCCATTTCATGTTTTCCTCTGTTCTCAAACCCCTAACACCTCTTCCCCATCCTCACTCTCTGCTGATGACTTTCTGTCCAAACACACTGAGAAAATTTGATTTGATATTGCTTTCTCACTGAATGCTACCCTAACCACCCTCCTTTCAATTGCAACCTCATCCTCCTTATCTTGTCCTGAATTTTCTTTTCTCTAAAGTTTTTGTTACTCTCTAATAATTTTTATAATTAACTTACTCATGTATATTACTTATGGTCTGTTTTTTCCAGAAAATCAAGGTTCTTTTTCTTCTGTGTTCACTGATGTATCTCAAGGTCATCCAGCTGTGCCTATCACATTGTAGTTGCTTAATAAATATTTACTTAATGAATCAAGAGCAGCGATGCTGTTTTATATTCTTTATATGCCACATAAACACATAGGCTTGCCTTCCTCTTAATGTTGCTTTTTGAATGAATGGATATATGTACTTGCCAAATAAACCAATACTTATAATTCTCCTTTTGTCGTTAAGTAATTAAAAGAAATTTTAATGTGTGACTAAGCAAGTAAATAATTGGGAAAAAAGCCAACAATAGTAAATATTTAGAATATTTAGATACTCATTGAGAACAACAGCAAATTTTGAATAGACTGTAACATGTTTACAATTATTTTTCAAGACTTTCCCCACTCCAGGATTAAAGAGGTAATAAATGCCCAGATATGTTGGCGTTTCTACTTCTGAGGCTGTAATGCCCCAGTACAGTAGTGTCCTGCTAGGACTGCAGTGCTACCAAGTGATCTTGCAGTGAGACCCAATCAAAAGATTCCAGCAAATTCCAGCTTACCCTCTCTATAGGGTAGGGCTGGGATTCGTCTTCTTTCATTCCCAGGTTCAGACACCCAGGTGAATGAAGGACAGGCCAAAGGTGTTGTTTGTGGGAACATTTCACAATGCGGTGGACTTCCTACACCATTCCTACACCAGGGTTAACATCTGTACCACTTTGTGGTGCTCCAAAAATGTACATAAAAGGAAGTGGAAAATTAACTGCATCTCTAGATTTTTCTTCTCAAAATATAGCCTGGGTTCAGCCATTCTTCTCTAATAGGGATTATGAGAGAGTCAAGGGAGAGCATGTATGCGAAAGATTTCAAGTTCTGTTGCACATCAGAACAGTTGAAAAGGCCTGTTTTTAAATGATCAGCATGAAGTAGCTGATTATTCTACTCCGATGGGTTAGGCGCCTTCCTATTTGTGAAATTTCTTGTCCCCTGCCTACACCCACCCGGATTGTGAGTAAAAATTTCATTGGCTGCATGTATGGCATGTACTTGAGGAAAGTTAACCTTTTTTAAAAAATTTTTTTAAAGATTTATTTTTATTTATTCCCCTCCCCCCCACCCCCGCTTCATTGTTTGTGGTCACTGTCTGCTCTCTGTGTCCATTTGCTGTGTGCTTTCTGTGTCTGCTCGTCTTCTCTTTAAGAGGCACCTGGGACCTCCCATGTGGGAGAGAGGCACTCAATGGCTTGAACCACCTCAGCTCCCTGCTTTTGTTGTGTCTCTCACTGTCTTTCCTCTTTGTATCTCTTTGTTGCATCATCTTGTTGCGTCAGCTGTCCACACCTGCCCGTTGGGCCAGCTCACCTTCTCCAGGAGGCACTGGGTACTGAACCCAGTACCTCCCATGTGGTAGGCAGGAGCTCAATTGTTTGAGCCACATCTGCTTCCCCAAGTTAACCTTTGAGGGCCTCAGTTTACTCATCAGTAAAATAAGAGTAATATCTTTCAAATAAGGATATTGCCAGGATTAAATGTTATAATATATAAGAAAAAAAATTCATAAATCTTAAAAGCACTATGTAAATAGTACATAAATAACCTATTTAATTAATAGCACAACTATTAATACTAATTATATGACAAGTTAGCATTGAGTCCTGGCCAAAGGGAAAGGAATGGTGTATTTTAACTTTTCAGACATTTTTGACCCTTATACATTTTAGACACACACACATATGTATATTCCTATTTAATACTAAATACTATATATATTTGTGTATGTATGTATATATTAAATATATATGCGTGTGTATCTGTGTATGTATAAATACATATTTCTGGTAAAATTATTGGTCCACAGAACTACAATAAATGGCAGATTTAATGCATTGAAACCAGCTAAGAAAAGCCAGATCCTTGGATTTTAGTTTAGAGAATCATGTCAGTTCTTTTGTAAAAAAGGAAATCAAAACTACAAAATTTCCCTTATAAGCTACACTGGTCTCCATTATCATTATTTTGCTAGAGAATTTTGAAGACATTTCACTGCATTCCTCCACGTTTGGCAAAGACATTCTATTACTGCGAATTCTGACTAAAGTTCTTTGCATTCTTTTACCTATACCAGCAGCAGGTAGCTGGCCATGGCAGTGAAAGTCCATTGTGACACTGGTAAACATTTAACATACCTCTTGCTTGGTCTAGCTTGGAGAGGAATTCACTCACTGCTGCAAAAATCCAGGAGTGAAATCTTCATTGTTTACTAAATTAGCTTCTACTCACTCCCAAGTCAGTCAATATTGCATTTTGAACAATGTGGTGTTGGGATTCACCACAACTAAAAAGGATATAGAGAATTTAAGAAGCTTTAGATGGAACTACCAAGGTAATTCTGAATTTTCTAAAAAATGTGAAGCACTGAGATAATGTAGATGAAGAGAATATTAATGAGATGAAAGCAATAAGGAGAATTTGCTTTAAATAAATCAATTAATCAGTGACTGAGGTCTTTTATAAAAGGAGGAATAGATTTAATAGTTTCTTGTGGGGAAAAAAGGCATTCCTATTTGATATACCTTCATTCTTACTTACTTACTACCTAGATAATGTTAGTTTTTCCTTTTAATAATTATACATCATATATATTAAAGCTGTCAGTTTTATATTTCAGAAACATCTGTAAAGTAAAATTATATAATTATTTGAGTTTACAGAACTTAATTACAGTGAATACTTATGTCTACAGAGGGGGCAGGTTTTGAATTTTTTGTCAACAAACACATGCTATTTTAAAAAGACAGCAAAAACTATTCTTCATATTTTATATATTTTGATTATATTTTTTTCTTTAATGAATTGGAATTGAATATGGGAATGTGTAATTTTCACATTCTTTACCTGCTTTGAATTAGAAAAAATTGGCTTTTGTTCCTTATGAAATTCTCAAAAGGTTTCAGTTAACTATGATTTATTTCGAAGACCGAAAATATCTATTCAGTGTCTGCTGAAACAGCTGCTACTGTTGTAAATTAGATTAACAATTTGTGTGAATCCAGGTATCAGTTTGCTTCTACTTTTCATTGTTATGGCTTTGAAATCTGCCATTTCAGTGACATAATGTAGGAAGGGTTTGAGCTTTGAAATTAGACATACCTAGTTTCAAATCCTGGCTGTCATGTACTTTGCTCGGGGCCAGGGGCAGCTTACCCAAATTCTGCTAACCCTAATGAATAGGTTTGTTGAAAGGATTAAATGTGATACATATATTAGATGAGTAAAAGTATCCATAAAAAATAAGTGCTCAATAAATATCAATTCCCTTATCTTTCTTTTGTCCCATTACTCCACTTCTCTTTTTAATGGATCGCCTTTTGCCCTGGATTGTATTGTAGGAGGTATTCTGGATGGATGGCTGCTGGAAATGCATTACTATAGCCAGCTCTTCTTCAGTATTTGAGGATTTACCCTGGCATTAAGTAATGAGAATTTCGGTAAGAGAAAAATCACTGAATGAATAAAATTCGGACTCTTCTTAAAAGGTCACTTGAATCTCAGATACCCCATAATAAGTTACATGATTATTCTCTAAAGATCTTGGGATGTCACAGATGTTTGTTTACATATGGATTGTGCCTATTTTGAAAATAAGTAAAATTGATTTTTTAACATTGTTCAAAATGCAACCCTGCTATACTCTTCACGTCATTGTAAATATATCCATTTATGTATGCCACTCTATTTTGCTCTTTAAATGTGTATCTACTCAGAAGTTTGTGTAGTCACTGAGGGTAAGTTCTGGGTATTATTGATCCTTCTGTAGACTAAAAGAAGCACAGATTCTTAGTGGTTAATGTGGCAGTAAACACTGCTTTCTGAATCTTTAAAGAGGCCTGTGAAGGCTTTGATAACATGAGAGAAGCAGGCAAAAGTGTTGAAACTCTGTGAAGTTCTAAGATGAAAATATTCCTAAATCACCAAGAAAATCATTATATAGTGGCTCTCGGGATGGCATACAGTATCTTTAGTTGGTTCCATTTCTATCGAGTTTTTCTCCAAATGGTATTAATATATAATGAACTTGCATACAGTTACATAAAATTAATATATAACGACTATACCTATGTTAGTAATATATGCCGTTAATTTGTGCTGTATAAAATATGTTGGCCTATTAAAAGAGAAAAGGATGAGGGGAAGGTTAAGGATAATAGATAAATGAGATTAAGCAAGCGACATTTGCATATACATAAATTAGTAAATGCGTAAACTCTCTTAAATTTTTGTCATTAAAATACATCTGGAGAAATGCAAGTTAAATAATTTTGCACATGGGAGAGTGAGCTGGAGGTGGGGGAAAAGCAAAATAAGGTAAATTCTAGTTTCCCTAATTCTTTTTTTATTATTATAAAGAAGCTTTAGATTACATAAATGTTACATAAAAAATATAGGGGATTCATTAATTCTGATAAGGAACAATAATTCTGAAACTGGTAAATTTACATTTTGGACCTACAAATAAGATAAAGTGTTATTTTAACATCTCACTTTTTAAGTGAAAATATTTTTAACTATTTTGTCTCTGATTATATTTTTCAGAAACCATATTTGAGAAGTACTTCCATCCAGTGTTACTTGTGTTTACTTCTAAATAGTCATTTTTTAACTGAGGCTGGTATTCATGTCTTCATTTTGGGGTAATTTTATTTTTAGTTATAAATATCATAATATTAATACTGAAGGTCACTGGCCTTCAATAATGTTTTCTCTGTTCAGTTGTTTTATTTCATTTACTTTGCTCAAATTTTTGATCTAGGGTATGATAGAGGGCAGATTGTGAAGAATGAGAGCAGGCTTGATAAATACCCAAATGAACATTTACATATTCTGGAACTATTCCAAATTGCTATTATATCCTCCAAATAAATGGGATCTTTGGGTCTCTAACTAAACTTGGAAGTATACCCCTTAATTTCCTGCATACTCTTCACAGCAGTAGAAAATAGGTATTTTGGCTTCTCCATGTTACTTTTTTATTCATTCCTGACACTGACTGTTCTTATCCTTTGAGCCCTGGCTTAGTTCTGTTTAAACATTTCTTTCTTTCTTTAGGCCTTTTGTTCTTCATTCATATTTTTCCTTGCCTATTAACTCTTTTCTTCTCTACTAGATGTAGCTAACATCCTGCACCCAGTCAGCCCACAACCTATAGTTATATAATCAGTTTTAATCTACTAGAGCCTTCAGGGTATGGAAACAATAGTTGTGTGCAGTAAACCTTCCACGTTAGACAGATTAGTGTTAGCTATCATGCTTCTGTACTGGATCCATTAAGGATTTACTATTTTTCCAGAAGCTCTAAGAATCATTCCTCAGTGACTTGGTCAGTGTCTTTTGTCCAGATAATAAACTTAGATTTTACTAAAATGAGTAGGTGTGTGGTCATTCAGCCTAGATTGGCCTGAAGTCTTTGATATTTATGAAGAAAGGATGTAAGCACAGTAATAGTATGAGCAGCAGGCAAGGGGCATATTCACCCTACTGTAAAGAACAATTACTCTCACAATCATTACATGGAAATGATTATTTCTTGTTTTAAGAATTTCACCTATTTATCCCATTTAAAAGTCTGGTGGGATAACTACATGGAGAAAAATTAGTAATTTATGCAAAAACATTACTGAAAGTTTACTACACATCATGTGCTCTTTCTATTTCATTGTGATAAATTGCATCAGATTATTTATAAATTAATCATCTGATTAGACTTTTCTCTAATCATATTGGTCTGTCCTTGGGTTAACCTAAAATGTCAAGGTTGTACTATGTGTTCAGACTTATATTCATCTACAAGGCTGTTGAATGCACAAAGGCAGGACTAACACTGACCTTTTCATCAGTCAGAATAAAACTGATTGCTCTTTTGCCTGTAGTGCCCACCAAGACAATCTTAACGCTCATTCAAAATGCTTTGTTCTTTGCTTTTGTTTTCAGCTGTGTTAGTGCAGGTCTTCCTGAAACAGAGGCCAACTGGCAGTATGTAATAAGTGATTTGAGAGAAATTGAACGTCTTATTCAAGTAAGTACTCATTTTTCCATACAATTTCTGATATAGTTGCTACAGAGTAGGTCTTTTCCTGTGTTTTGTTCTCAGTCGTAATGAAATCTCACTTTAAACAGTAAAAGTTTAGAGGAAATGCATGCGTCTTGAAAAACCTCAAATGAAATATTTTCCTTACATTTTTCAGATGCCAATTCTCTTTAAAACTTAATTGATCAGCAGACAGCTTGCCTCTGCAGGCTGGAGACTCCTATCTCCTGCTGTTATACATTGAATTGTGTCCCCCAGACAGATAAGTTGATTCCTAGTACCTGTGATCCTATTTGGAAATAGGATCTTTGCAGATGTAGTCAAGTTAAGACGAGGATGTATTGGAGTCACGTAGGACTTAAATCCAACATGACTGGTGTCCTTAAGAGAAGGGGACAAGAGACAGACACACAGGAGAGAAGCCATGTGGAGATGGAAACAGAAATGAGAGTGATGTGGCTACAAACCAAGGAATGCCAAGGATTGCAGGAAAACACCAGAAGCTAGAAGAGTCAAGGAAGGATTCTCCACTATTTTCAGAGGGAGCATGGCAATGCTAACTCTGTGATTTCAAACTTCTAGCCCCCAGATCTGTATGATAAATTTCTGTTGTCTTAAGCCACCACTTTGTGGTACTTTGTTATTGCAGTTATTAGGAAACGATTGTACCTACCCAGAGAAACCAGGCAGCTGATTGGCACCTGCTAGCAGGAATAACATCAAAAACAAGTGGCCTGACCCCACACTGGAGACTCTTTTCCCCACTTAGAGACACCGGCTGGCCTGGTAGAATCAGCAGAGGAGATGGAACAGGAGCTGTATTGACAACAGTGGCCTGGAAAACCGCTATTTGTCTCTGGGGGCTAGAGTTCCCATCTGTGTAGAGAAACCAAGTAGTCCAGTGCGGGGAAGTGCCTTTGCGACACCAACAGGGATTAGTGGGAGCCCCAGCGGCACTTGACAAACCATGCAGAGATTATAAAAACTAAAGCATCATTGGAATCATAGCACACAAAAGTAGGTCAGAACCTGCATGCTAAACCTAAACAGGGTGACTGCATGCTAAAGTAGATCTAAATGGGACCAGCATCTTCTAACATAATAGGCACAATATCCAGTATAAAATTGAAAATCACTCCTCATACCAAGAAGCAGGAAAATCATGTCTGGAATTAGAAAAGACATCAGACTCCAAAATCAAGACGGATCAGAAGTTGGAATTTTCAGACAGGGATTTAAAGCAGCCGTCATAAAAAATGCAATCACAATTACAAATACCCTTGAAACAAATGAAAAAATAGAAAGTCTCAAAAAAGAAATAGAAGATGTAAAAAGGAACCAAATGGAAATAACAGAACTGAAAAATAAATAATTGAAATATAAAACTCACTGAAAGAGGCTAAGTAACAGACTTAAAAAAATAAAGCCTCAGGGATCTGTAAGACAATAACAAAAGACCCAACATTCACAACATCAGCATCCCAGGAAGGAAAGGGTGAGGAAGAAAAAAAATTTGAAGAAATAATTGCTAAAAATTCCCCCAAATAATAGTGAAGACATAAACCTACAGATTCAGGAAACTCAACAAATCCCAAAGAGGACAAACCCAGAGAAATGCACACCCAAACACATCATAATTAATTTTCTGAAAACTAAAGACAGAGGAAAAAAATTGGAAGCAGTGAAAAAGAAATGACCCTTACTTATAGGCAAAAACAATTAGAATGTCAGCAAGTTTCTCATTGAAAACCATGAAGGTGGGAAGGAAGTGGCACACATTTTCAAATGCTGAAAGGAAAGATCAACCCAGAATTCTATATCCAGAGAATATATTCTTCAGGAATGAAGTGGAAAACAAAACGTTCTCAGATGAAGGAAAACTAATAGAATTTGTTGCTAGCAGATCTGCCCTAAAAATAAATAAATAAATAAATAAATAAGACTAAAGGAAGTTCTATGAACAGAACAGAATTAATAAAAGAAGGAATTTTGAAACATTAGGAAGGAAGAACAATGGAAAGAGTGAAAAACATGGGTAAAATATTATAGAATTTCCTTCTCTTGAGTTTTCTAAATTATGTTTGATAATTGAAACTAAAATTATAACACTATCTGGTGGGTTTTTCAATGTATGTTGAGGGAGTATTTAAGACAAGGAATTATATTATAAATGGAAGAGGTAAAGACAGGTAAAGCATCTTTACTTCACATAAACTGGTAACTTGTTGAAACCAGTGGACTGTGATAACTTCTGCATATATATTGTAATGCCTAAAGCAACCACTAAGAAAATTATACAAAATGAAATACTCAGAGATACTACAAACAAATCAAGATGGAATCTAAAAAATGTACAAATAACCTAGAGGAAGGAAAGATAAGGGAAATAGAGGTAGGAGTAACAGAGGGGAAAAAACAGAAAACAAGTATTAAAATGGAAGATTAATGCCCTAAAATATTAATAAGCTCATTGTATGTAAATGGTTTAAATGTACTAAATAAAAGATTGGCAGAGTGAATAAGAAACTCACTTCAAATACAATGACTTAGGTAGGTAGGTAGGTTGAAAGTAAAAGGATGGAAAAAAAGATATACCATGCAAATATTAATTATAAAGTGGCTACATTATTATCAGATAAAATAGACTTCATAGTCAAGAAAATTACAAGAGTCAAAGAGACACATTACATAATGATAAAAGATCAATCCACCAGGAAGATAAAATGATCCTGAATGTATATTTACCAAAAAACATTCTCAAAAATGCATGAAGCAAAAACTAATAGATCTGACACTAATAGAGCTGAAAGGAGAAATAGACAAATTCATACTTATAGTTGAGGACTTCACCACCCCCTTCTCAGTAACTGGTAGAACTACCATACAGAAAATCAGAGAGAATATAGAAGAACTGGAGAACAGAATCAACCAACAGACTATAATTACCAAATACACAGAACACTCTACCCAGTAACAGCAGAATACACTTTTTTTTCAATCATTCATGGAACATTCACCAAGGCCAAACTTACCCTGGGCCAAAAAACAACTTTCAACAAATTTATCAGAACTAAAATCATGCAGAGTAAGGTTTTTGACAACAGTGGAATCAAACTAAAAATCAGTTAACAAAAATACAATAGGAAAACCTGCAAACACTTGGAAATCAAAGAATAGACTTCTAAACAATACACGAGGCAAAAAGGAAGTCTCAAAGGAAATAAAATTACATAGAATTGAATGAAAATGAAAATATAACACATCAAGATATAAAAGATACAGATGAAATGCTGAAAGGGAAAAAATTAGCACTAATGATCACATCAGAAAAGAGGAAAAGTTTCAAATCAGTTATAATATAAGTTCCCACCTCCAGAAACTAGAAAAAGAAGAGCAAAATAAATTGAACCAAGCAGAAAAGAAGTATATAATAAATCTAAGAAATTAATGAAATTGAAATCAGGAAAATAACAGATATAATGAAATGTAAAACTGGTTATTTGAAAAAAATCAATAAAACTAAAAAATCTCTAGCAATACTGACAAAGATAAAAAAGAGAGAAGATATAAATTGCCAGTATCAGCAATGAAATTGAGGATTTTACAACAGAACCTACAACTATTAAAGGGAAAACTATGAACATCTTCATGCTCATAAATTTGGCTTCTTAGAAGAAATGGACCAATTCCTCAAAAACCACAAACTACCAAAACTTAATCAAGATGAAGTAGAAAATCTGAATAGTCCTCTTGCCATTAAATATATTAATTCATCATTTACAAGTTCCCCAAAAAGAACTCTTCAGTCCCAGCTGATTTCACTGGAGCAATCTGCCAAACATTTAAATAAGAGTTAACACCAATTTTACACACTCTTTTGCAGAAAATAGAAGAAAATAAGATACTTTCTAACACATTTTTTGTTGCATTTAGTACCCTGATACTAAAACTGGACAAAGACAATATCAAAAAAGAAAACTAGACTAATTTCTTTTATGAACTTAAATGTAAAAATCCTCAATAAAATTTTAGCAAATCAAATCCAACAATGTATTAAAAATAACTATACACCATACCAAGTAGGATTTCTTGCAGGTGTGCAATACTGGTACAATATTTGAAAATCAGTGTAATCTAACGGTATCAATGGGCTGAAGAAGAAAATCATATGATCGTAACAATTGAGGCAGAAAAAGCATCTGAAAAATATAAGACCCATTCATGATAAAAGCTCTCAGCAACCTAGAAATAGAGGGACCCTTCTCAACTTGATACAGAGCACATACCAAAAATCTGGAACTATCATATTTAATGGTGAAACACTAAATGTTTTTCCCCCAAGATTGGATACAAGGCAATGATGTCTCTTCTTTCCCCTCTTATTCAACTTAATACTGGAAATTTTAGCCAATCCAGTGAGGCAATAAAAAGAAATAAAAGGCAAATGGATTGGAAAGAGAAAACTTTGTAAAGTACAAATAAATGATTTTATCTTATTCAGGGAAATGCAAATTAAAACCACAATGAGATATTAGTATACACCTATAAGAATGTCTAAATTTAAAAAATGGTGGTAATGTTAAATCCTGGCAGTGATACAGAGAAACTGGATCCCTCACATTGCTGGTGAGAATGTAAAATGGTACAGCCATTCTGGAAAATAGTTTGGCAGTTTCCTATAAAACAAAACATGCATTTGCCATATGATCTAGCAGTTGCACTCTTGGGCATTTACCCCAGTGAATTGAAAGCTTTATTCATAATTTCCAAAAACTAGAAGTCACCCAAATGTTCTCCAACAGGTTAATGGTTAAACAAACTGTATTTTATCCATATCCTGGAACTCTACTCAGCAATACAATCTATTGTACAGACAATATATTGTTGTACCCAATAACTTGGGTGTATCTTCAGGGAATTTTGCTGTGTGAAACAAGCCAATTTCAAAAGGTTGCATACTGTATGATTCAATTAAGTGACATTCTTTAAATGTCACTTTATAAAGTAGAAGAATAGAGAAGTGGTTTTTACAGGTAAGAAAAAATAGGGTGGATAGGAAGGTAGGTGTGGCTATAAAAGAGTAGCAGAAGGATTCTTGTGGAGATGGAACTGTTGTATATCTTGTCTGTGGTTGTGGTTACATGAATTTACAATGTAATAAAATCACCTAGAACTACACACACACTCAGACATTAGTGGGTGTAAAACTGGTGAAATCTGAATAAGGGTGAGTAGATTGTATCACTAGCAATTTACTGGTTGTGGTATTACACCAAGGTTATGTAGATGTTACCATTGGGGAGGAATGGGTAAGGGTACACAGCATCACTCTGTATTTTCTCTTATTGCATATGAATCAAAAATTATCTCAAAATAAAAAGTTTAATTAGAAGTTAATGTTTTCAGGAAGTTGTTGTAACTATATCTAAAGCAGAGCACAGTATTTCATATTATCTAATTTTGTTTCCTTTCAGAGTATACATATTGATGCCACTTTATATACTGAAAGCAATGTTAATGTAAGTATATATTTAATTTTCCCCCAAATTGTTATATTTCCAGTATTCAAAAATCTAATTTTATAAATAATTGTTGAGGGGGTGGGACTTGGGGACAAAGAGCAACACAGATGCTATTTTGGTAATGGCCCAAAATAAAAATATAAAAAAAGCCCTTTCCATCAACGAAAAAAATGTATATAATATGTTTTTGTGACTCAGTTAGAATATGATTCAGGAAGATGGAAGAATCAAGTTAATTGACTCAATTTAAAGGTATCCAACTTATCAGTTATTTCATAGTGTATTAGCATCTCAAATCATATTTTCTACAAATTGCTTAAAGGCATCCATGTTCTTCCCTCTTCATGAACCTCTGCATTTGTCAGAAAATGACTCTGACCAGTTACTCTTTATGTGAGAATAGACACAAACACAACCCATAAAATGGAGCAGAAATCAAAAATGATCTTAAACTTGTTTCATTAATACACTGACATTGCTTAAGTCATGTATGATGTCACTTATTTTGCTAATCCTTTCCTTCTGGATTGGTACTAAAAACCAAGAAACAAAACTTACATCATGGAAAATGGACTCTATGTTATGTGTGTTCAGAACAGTCAGTTCTCTCTATATTATACCCAGTTAGAAATTCTTTGAAATGGAAGGCTTCTTCCCCAAGACATTCTAAGCATTAGAAAGAAGCAATAGCCAGAAACAGGAAGAGATACTTACCAGATACTTGGTTATTCCTGCTGTACATAGAGATCTTCTCCTTTCTCTGACTTTAGCATATTTTCCATTTTTCTTTACATTTTCTCAAAGCAGAAAGCAGCCAGTTAACCACCAACAGTCATCATCCTGAGATTGCTATCTTGCAAGAAGATAACCTTGCAACTCTTGAGTTGCCAATATTGAAATTTAGATTTGAAACATTGACTCAGCCATTTCCTAACTGCTTTACCTTGGAGGCACTAAATTTTTTGAACCTTAATTTCATTATTGCCGACATGGTGACACTATTTACTCTTTCAATCCCATACAGCTGTTGTAGGGAAAAAGGAATATCATAAGTGCCTGGCATGTGACTATGTTCTTTCCTTCATTCATACATTCAGTAAGCATTTAATTAATACCTGCTGGTCCCAAGTACTGTTCACGGCATTGGAACACAGAGTAAAACAAGTCCTGGTCAAATGCCCAATATACATTAATTTTTTTTTCCTTTTAAGTTTAGAAGTTTTTTGTTTTGTTTTATTGTTGTTGTTTTTTAAATAACTGTTGTGGGAAATGTATTTCCGTGATGTTTTTTATGATGCCCAAGAGGCTCCTTTCTGAATTGCCCAGCCTGTGAGTAGAGAACACTCCTGTTTCGGTTTTTCTAATGAATTTCTTGGAAACACTTCTGCCTCTGGAAGTTTAGAACTTGCAGGAATAGTATGATTAGTAGCTATTACTGTTTAAAATATTAGAAATACAATCTGATTCTAAAAATGTTTACATACACACTATCTATATCCATGTTTTGAGAGTGTTGTTGGGCCAGAATTATCACCATTTTACATGGGAAAATGTTGTGCTCTGTGAGAAAAATAGCCTATTATTTCCACATTTTCTAGCTTTATGTTCTTTCTTCTGTGCAATATCACCATGATTCTTGATTGCTTTTTCATGGTTTGTTTTGGTTTTGAATTCGAAGCCAGAAGAAAAAAATCAAACAGCTTCCTATGTAAAACTTCTCAGGGGTATTGGTTTTCTTCATAATATATTTGGACTGACTTTAAAAAATCAAAATGATATCCTTGTGAAAATGAATAATGTTTCTTTGGAACTGTATTTTTAGCCAAATTGCAAAGTAACAGCGATGAAATGCTTTCTTCTCGAATTACGAGTGATTTCACATGAATCCAAAAATGCAGAAATTGATATAACAGTAGAAAACCTTATCATCCTAGTGAACAGCAGTTTATCATCTAATGGGGTGAGTTATCCAATAGCTGTACAGAGCTACATCTGATGTTTTTTTTACTGCATGGTGAGAAGTATTAACTGGATATAATGGACAAGTAGTTACTGCAAGCAGGAAGTTCAGTTTCAGTGGTGTGTCTTATAGAAGTAGGAACATCTCTGGTCTGCACACACTCACAAACAGCTCACTAATTTATTCGTTCAACAAAAATGTGCTGAATCATGCCAGGCACTGTGCTTAGGTACTAGTAGTGAACTAGACAAACATGGTCACTGACCTCAAGGTGCTTATAGGTGTAGTGGATAGACATTAATGTAATTACATATTTAAGTATTTAGTGATAAGATCAATAATAGGAACTCACACTGTTGGGCTATTACTGTGTACCAGGTATTATTCTTCAAGCTTTAAATTGATAATTTATTTAATCCTCACAACTCTGTGAGGTAGATATCTTTGTTTCTATTTGAGGGTTGAAAAAATTGAGGCACTGAGAGCCTGAATACATTGCCCAAACTTGCACAGTAAAATGAGGTGCCATGATTCGTACTCAAGCAGTTTCACTCCATAGTCTATACTCTTATCTACTGAGAAATGCTACAAAGGATATTATAAATATTAATAAGTTGAGTGCTTATGTACAGGCAACAAGAGCGGTATAGGGTTCCAGGAGAGCAAATACCAAGTATTCCCATCATAGGGCCGGGGAGCAGATGTCCAAAGGCCCTGAGGTACAAAGGATTATGGCTTTCATGGCAATACGCTAGCAACCAGTGAAAGATAGGAAGAAAAGAGTTTTATAAACAAAGAAGGCATAACAATAATTATTTAATTTCACAGATATTTTTGGGCTCCCTTGTAGGCCCTAGGCATACAGTAGTGAATAAGCACACGTGGTCCCTTCTCTAAAGGAGGGAGGAAAGATAAATAAACCAGTCAATAAGATAACTAACTGTATAGCAAATTAGTTATCTAGTAAGTCCAATGGAGACAATGTAGGCAGTTAAGGGGGATTGGGTGCTAATTTACCTGGATGGTCAAAGGAGGTTGACAGAGAGGTGAGGAAGTGTGCTTTGCTAATTCCTGAGGAAGTATGTCCAGCTGAGGCAACTGAAATTGCAAAGACCCTGAACTGCTGTGGCTAAGTGCCTGCACTGTCAAACCCTTCAGGTCTCGGCTTAAATGTTACCTTCTCAGCTACAGCACCTGTTTATAGTGGCAGTGCCTTCCCCACTGCAACACTCTCCCCTTCTCTGCCCCACTCTTCCATGGCATACCCCACCATCTGACATACATCGCATTTTACTTAACAGGTATTGTTTGTTTTCCCTGCTAGAATGTCAGCCCCGAGGGGGCATGTATTTTTGTCTGTTTTGTTCAGTGCAGTATCCCAACTCCCAGTACAGTGCCTGGCATATACGAGTTACTATATATATTCATGAAATGAATATATTAGTGTTTAAAATACGTTCATGATATGTTATCTCTTTCTTATTGATGGGAAGACTGTGCTGTGCAACAGATAGCTCGTGACAGTAGCACTGATAAACTCCTTCAGGATCATTGTCATAGTCACCCTCATCATGACATGGAGTGGGCAGCATGGTGGGATGGGTAGGCAGGACTCACAGTCAGAAGACCTGGGTGTGAAGAATTTCCATGGATTAAGTTACCTGAGATGCATTATTTAATGTCTCTGCATCCCTATCTGACATGAGTATTTAGATGATCAAATAGGGCAGCATGTAGAGAGTATGTGCTTGGAAAATAATGGTGAATCTGAATTTCAATGCATAACTGATGTAATACTAATTTTGATTTTGCTGCTATACCTCTCATGGTTCACATACTCTTTAAAAAGTTTTATTTATGGTTGCTACATTGGGAATATTCTAGATATCCATGAATCTGGATACAATTTGAGGAATTAACCTAACTAGTTAAATTCAACCAGTAACGATTAGGGTCATTGCTGCATGGTAGGCCCTATGCAAAATGCTGGGCAATCAAAAATATCTGTCCCTGCCCTCCTGGAAGAGCTTAGACAATAGTGGTGTAAAAAAACATAAAATTACATCATATCATTATAATATGTGAAGTGCTATGAAAAAGGTCTCAACAAGGGACTCTGAGAAAGCAAAGGCAGGACATTTAGTTCAGGCCCAGGAGCTCAGAAGTGTGGGGAACCTTCCCAGAGGCGACGGCACCCGAGTAAGCTTAAGTGTGAGTAGTGGCTGCTGGAATAGGACACGTGCAGCTGGCAGAGAGAAAATCAAAAACCAAGAGTCACCTAACAGCACGCTGTGTGCATAGGAAGGAAAAGCATGAGCTCAGTGTTTCTAAAGCTTGAGGTTGTGGGGAAACGTGAAAGCAGTAGCAACCGTCTCATGGAGGGCCCTTCTGCCATGCGGGGAAGAATGGGCTTTATCCTCAGAGTAGATAATGAGAAACAATTTTAGGGAAGCTCATAGTCTGATCAATGTGGCTTATTTTTTTTTTTCAATGTTCTTAATACATAATAGGAAAAACAAGCCCATATCAAATCTCCCAGTCCTCATTTCCCCTAGTTCTTCCTACTGTGATGTTAATTTGCCAAAGTTTTCACATCTCAAGATCTTACCATATGGTTCAGATGAGGCAATATTCCCCAGAAAGAAGTATATTAGACTAGCAGTGTTTTCTTTTTATTTGGCAGAATATAACAGAATCTGGATGCAAAGAATGTGAGGAACTGGAGGAAAAAAATATTAAAGAATTTTTACGGAGTTTTGTACATATTGTACAAATGTTCATCAATCCTTATTGATTGCAGTTGATCCTCTTCAGCATTTCCATTATTAACAAGTGTCTTCCTGCTGCTTAGAGACAACAAAACACTCTGCATTTCAAATGTGCTTCCAAAATAATTTTTTCAGCAAGATGATCAGGATCTTGGATCAGATGAACTCTCAGATAAGAAGGCAGAAAAATGTCATTGACTTACTTAGTGCCATGAACTGTGCTCAGACTTATTTTGCTCTTTTATTTTTAATTTATTACTGAAAGTGTGCTTATTGCCATATAATATAAAATGTTGAATAAAATTATGTACATATTTTAACATTGAAATTGCACTGATATTTTACCTCTTGCAAGAAAAGAGGAGACATTTGTTCAAGGGTGATAATCCAATTATTTACCAACAGTGGGTCCCCATCGCCCAGCCCCAGCATAGGTAAAGCTATGCTGGTTTGCTCCTGCTAGTGTGAAACCACTGACTACAGGCCTCATCTACCTCTCCAGTAGATACAGCAGCTGGAGGAAGAGTGGGCTTCCAACAAGGAAACAAAGAGCCATGTGTGAACATTGTGCTTTACTCTATCATTTAGTTTTTGATAAATAAATCACCTACTATGAAGCAAATACCAAAATTGTAAGTATCTGGCATATAATGCACATCACTAAATCTTGGGTAGTGGTGGTAATAATAAACGTTTACAGGTAGGTAGAATGGTTTGTAAAAAATGAATGATTGCAATGATGTTTCTATCCCATGCTTTCTCAAGTGCAGGTATTTTATCTTCATATTCTTTTTCTGTGTTTAAAGAATAAAGGAACTGCTGATTTGTTGATGCTAACATTATCTAACAGAAATTTTTTTTAAAATTTTTAACAATATACTGTCTGAAATCACCAAGATCTCTTTTAATGAAACTATGAGTAAAGTGAAATATTCTTGTCTTATTACAATTTTTGTTAATTCCATACCTGCAGGAAATTAAAGTTTATAATAACCTGATCTACTTCAGAATTAGGCACAATGATGACTAATTTGTGCCAATATATGTCTTTTTCTGATAACATTATGACTATAGAATAAAATATTCATGAGTGCAACAAATTTAGGAGTAGGTTTTAAGGACAGTAGAACTAATATGATGCTTTAGTAGGATCAGTCTTGAGCTTTGTCCCCATTTCCCACCTGGCCCACCCAAATATATAATATATATGGAAAAGCAACTTGTTTTCCATAGCATATGTGTATATATGCATATATAGATGTACATAGTGTATATGAAGGTATCCTTCATTTTCCTCCTGGCAGATGCTGCTTAGTATCTGGAGCCACTTTCAACTCAACTGCAGTCACTGGTGTTTTCACATTTGTCTCTGCCTGGTACTCCTGAGCTCAGTGCTCTTGGCAGGATGCTGCTCCATTCCAAGGCCTTCAGCCAAGGGATGTATTGGGCCTGACCATATTTTCTCTGTCTTCCTGCTTCTTCAGTCTCCACAACCCTGCCTGACAAGGCTGTGCATTCACATCAAACTACACTGCAGGATCAAAGTAACAATAGGAAATTACAGTGGGAGATTTAAAACTCTTTACTAAATATCACTCTTCTGATAGCCAAAGGCAGAGAAACCAAGAAATTAAAGCTTTAATATCTTAAGCTATGAAAGCCCATCTAAAGCTTATCCCAGTTTCTCTACCTTATTGCCTTATTCTCCAGTCTCTTGTAATAGAACTTTTCCCTCTGCTCCTCACTTCCTCCCTGGAGTAGTAGCTTTTTCCAGGTTTGGGTTACTCATTCCATAACAGGCCCTGGAGGTTTTCATGAGGACTGTCTAGATGTGGCCTTGGGTACCCCAAGTTCTCACAAGAGTCCAGGAAGGAAGAGAGAAAGTGGGACTATAAGCATTGAGGACTGGCAGCTCCAGTGCCCTTCAAGGCCTTTAACCAATTTGAATTGCATTTCTTTAGATTGTCTGTTAGAAAACGTGTATCAGACAAGTGTAAACATATCCCAAGGATAAACCTCATAAGAAGGACAGATGAATAAGAGGTTGCAAACTGGTGACCATTGACTAATAGGCCACAAGTTGCCCATTTCTTATTTTACAAAACAGAGAAAAACATTTACAAATCAAGAGTGTTCAATAAAAATCAGAATTTCTGTCTTTTCATTTAAAAAATTGGAAAATACTGTTCCTTATTCATCTGGACTTTGTTTTTAACAAAGGGAGACCTCTCCAGTTACCAGAGTTCCTACCACTCATACAATGTATGAGTAGAAGGACTAATACCTCATTTGTTTGAGTCATTTATATTATGCACCAGGCCTCTGTAGATATTTGGGTTTTTAGGGGCATAAGGAAGAAGGAAAGTTTTTTCCTACTTTGCTATTTTCCAGGTCTGCTTGTAATAACTAGTAACTCACATTATTATGCAGTTCAATATCATTCCTTCTCTTTATTTCCCTCTTTTTAAAATATATATTTTGCCCTATCCAACTTGCCAGAATAAGATGAGAAATGAATCAATTTCTAAACTATCCAACTTTTAATGGCTACTCAATTACCTATATGAAGCAGGAGTGGAAAGTTTGAAAATGGATTCCTGGATAGTGTCTAATTGAAAACATTTTAAAATAATGGTTTATTGTGTTTTGTAAAAATGGCATAAAGACTTTAAAAATTATAAGTAATATAGAAAAGTGTAAAGAAGAAAAATAACCAAACATAATCTTGCTACTCATAAATAACCAGCATTAATTGGTGGACTGCTTTCCAACCATTTCTGTATATAGAAAGATGACAGTTGGATGGATGGATGGATGGACAGATGGACAGACAGACAGACGGATATAGGGATTGATAGACAATAGGTAGAGAGAGGTAGATGAAAGAGAGATATTAGGTAGAATTTTAGAAAATGGGATCATAGTATATACATTTTTACATAAAATATTTTATTTTAATTTAACTTGTTTTTACTTGGAAAAAAAAAAAGAATGAAAAGCAAAACAGAAGGTATTCATGAACTTCCTCATTTTATAAGTTGAGGAAACTGACATTTAGAGGGATTAAGTAATTTATTCAAGGCTCTATACTTTGGAAGGGACAGAGACAAGATGCAAACCCAAATCTGGAACTTACTATATTAACAGCAACTAACTATTCTTCATGGCTAAAAAGGCCTATAGCCTCTCAGTGTGAAAAGTCTACTTGGCTGGGTATAAAACTCTTGCCTCTTGCTTTATTTCCCTCAGAATTATATGGATTATTTTCTGAAATAGAGTATTAATATAGAGTGTCCATAGCCATTATCATTTTTTCTCCCTAGTATAAGATTTTAAAAAATACTTACATGATTATCCTTGAAATATTGGTGTTTGTATTTTAGTCTGTTTATTCCTTGTTTCCTTGGGATGTTTAAGCCTTTACATCTATAGATTCAAGTGTTTATTCCAAGAAGGCTTTTTCCTCCCTATTATATATTTGAATATATCTTCATTCTATTTAATTGTTTTATCATAATTACTAAGAATGGAGACTCTAGTGCCAGCTGCCTGGGTTCAAATCCTAGATCTGTCTCTTACTGGCAGTATGATATTTTGTAAGATGTGAGGTAGGCACTATGAGATTGGCAGTATTATTACCACAGTTTCCTGAAATGTAAAAAGGAAATGAAATGCTGACTGTTTTAGTTTGCTAAATGCTGCCAATTCAATATACCAGAAATGAGTTGACTTCTACAATGGGACTTATTAACTTATAAGCTTACAGTTCCAAAGCTGGGGAAAATATCCAAATCAAGGCATTAGGTGAAGTTCTTTCCCTGAAGATTGGCTGCCTGTGATCCTGGACTCCTGCCACTTGGCAAGCCACAATGGCGCCTCTGCCGGTCTCTGCCTTCTCCTCCAGGCTCACTCTCTCCATGAGCTCAGCTGTGAGCTATCAGGCACATGGCAGTGGTGTCAGAAAATGAGCAGCTGTGGGCAATTAGGCATATGGCTCATCTTTCCTGTCTCCTCTGGGCCTTGTCTCCTACAGCTTCTTGCTAAAGTGGCTTCCTCTCAGCCTCTTTGTTCCATTATTCCAGGTTTTGGACCCCAGGGCCTTCTTGCTCAGCTTCTGGGTTCTTCTCTATCTCTGCTGCTTTTTTCTTTGTGTGTGGCTTTTTTATGCCTCCATTTATAGAGGACTCCAGTAAGAGGGTTAAGACCCACCGTGGGTCACACAATCTAATCCAAGGCCCTTAACTGAAGTAATTTAATCAAAAGGTCCCACCTACAGTAAGTTTACATACACAGGAATGGATTGACTTTAAGAACAGGATTTTCTGGAATCCATCCAGCTTCAAACTGTCACAGTGTCTATGAGATTTAAATAGGTTAATGCATGCAAAGTGCTTAGAAGAAGTTCTGGCACATAGTAAGCTTGCATTAACTTATTTAAATCATTTTAATTAAATCATAAATTGTTTAATTTATAACTATAATTATATTATGAATATTACTATATGATTGCTATTAATTCAGGAATACCAAGTATACGTTTCTTCAATGCTCTTTGTCATCTTCATATCAATCATCTTTTCTGTAATCATTTTCATATGATTGTTCTTTTACATTCCATTTTGTTTTATTTTCTTGAACCAGTATGCCATATTTCAGTCTTGTCTATTCTGTTTCTGGCAGATTTTAATATAGATTGTTCTCTTCCCTTTCTTTCTTGAGTTCCTCCTCCTAACTGCTTTATAACTTTGCTATTATCCTGTATCTTTTTTCAATTATTGAATATCTTTCTTCATCCCCTTTTATAAAAGAAATCAGATTGCCTTCTTTGACTTGAGGAGAATAATTTTTGCAACTCTTTCCATGTTCTTTGGCTACGTCCCCTTGTGGTATCCACCCTTCACTGTTCCTCTCTTCCACTTGGGTAATGAGAGAGGGACAGACTAGCAAAGCTGAGAAAGTCTACCCATAGGTTTATTATAGTGAGCTTCATTTTACCATATCCATTTCCCTTTCCCTGGGCTGTTGTCTCTTTTCACTTGTAAGGTTTCTCAAGACCAGTTGGCACATAGACAAAGCATATCAGTCACAAGTAGTGTTGCAATCTGGCAATTGCTACCTCTTCTCCTTCACCCTGATTCACTCTTGGCAGTCTTTGCTGAGAAACTATCCAGTTGTAAAAGTGTTCTCCTAAGAATGTTCTCGTTCTTTCAAGTTCCTCCACCATTCCACAGTAGAAACTGGTTCTCTGCTGAAATATTCTTTTATCACCCAGTGTCCCATCTATGCTCATATATCTCATTGCTCTAGTCAAAGTGTGCTTATGCTTTTCTTTCAAGATAGTCTTGGAGAAATATGTATGCTATTTGGTCAGAATGTCAGTCATATGGCCACTAATATTTATAATGACCAATAACCAATTTTGGATATATAAGCATACCAGTGAGTTTAAATATTGGAATTTTCCAGTGCTCAAAATTCTGAAGTCTCCAATGTTAGTTACTTGATATGGATCACTTCGTTTGATCTTAGGAAACTCAAGGCAAAAATCTGCAATTTGTTCTTAAAACACTTTTAGTTAACCAAAACAAATTAATCATGTAAAATAACCTAAATTTCATTTTTCATGTTTTTACTCTAAATAGAATCATTCTTTTGTACATGTTTCAAAATCTACTCTTCTTGATCTGTCCTTCTTTATTAGCCATCCAATGTCATTTGCTTTGAGGACAAGGCCTTTCTGTCTTACCTTCTTTGACTTTGGCTTTGTAGAGAACAATTTTTGCAACTCTTTTTGTATCCTTTGGCTATGTTCTCTTATGGTATCCATTCTTGTTGTTCCTTTCCTCCAGTTGGATAATAATGGGGCCTTAAATGCTGAAAGTATTTGCCACATATTAAATATAATAAAGAGAGCACAAATCCATATAATTACTTAGAATTTCAAATAGTAATGGTAAGACTAATAAAAATGGGTGTATTTCTTTAAACTGATTATGATATGATTTTGTACTTGCATTGTTACTGATGTAAGATTTTTTGAATATTGTAATGTATGTTTGGAATTCAGAGGGTAGAGTGTAGCAGTTTGGCATTATTTATGAATTCCAAAAATAGATAATGGATTATGCTTGTAAATTGGTCTGTACCTCTGGGCGTCATTAAATTATGATTAGGACTTTGATTGGGCCATGTCAGTAGGACGTTGAGTCCCCACCCCTGTGTGGTTGGAGACTCACAGATAAAAGACATGGCAAAGGACAGAGTTGGAGTTTTGATGCTGGAGTTTTTGAACTGGAGCCCTGGGAAGTAAGCACACAGAGGAGCTTCATCATGAGGAAGGAGAGGAGGCCCCAGGAAGAGAGACGAGCCGTTCACCTGACAGTTCACAGCTGGCCTTATGGAGAGAGGCAAAGCCTAGAGAACCTCATAGTCTGCAGCCGACCTTGTGGAGGAACCAGAGGAGCTGAGCACAGAAAGAGGCAAGCCCTGGGAAGAGAGGAACCCAGGAAGCCTGAACCCTGGCAGCCATCGGCAGCCATCTTGCTCCAACACTGGCCATAGACTTTGGTGAGGAAAGTGACTTAACGCCTTATGGCCTGGTAACTGTAAGCGTCTACCCCAAATAAATACCCTTTATAAAATCCAACCATTTTCTGGTATTTTGCATTAGCACGCCCTTGGCTGACTAATACAAGGGGTTTATTTGTTTTGATGTGTTACTGTTTATGGCTGTCAAATTCAATAAAGACCAACATATACAATATGAAAATCAAGTAATCCATCCATTCCCTTTCCCCTCCTTCTCCCACCACAGAAATATTCAACAATGCATTATTGTTCCATAATCTGTGTTAAATCAGGCCTAGTGTAAGCTCTCTGCAGTCCTGTGTGAGTCATAGTTAGCATATGCATGACATGTGTAAATAATTTTCCTGGAGAAAACTCCATTTTCATAGAGATTTGGTTTGATGGTTCTGAATGTATCTGATAACTTAGTTTTATCTGCACTGCTCAATTTATTATGCAAGGTAAACCTCGACTTCATTCCTAAGTGTCCAAATTTTGTAATTTAGCTTATGCCACACAGAAGAAAAATTTATGAAATCCTGGATTTCACAATCAGCTAACTGTTAGGGAAATTGGAGAGAAAATTGCTGCATGCAAGCAGAATTGAAAATTGTGCACTTAGTTTTTACAAACTGTGTCAGGGCTTTCAGAATATTGTCATCAGAGAACTCAGTGTCACCCTACAGTTTGTCTGTCTTCATCATCATCGCTGTTTTCTTTCATTAACAATTCATTCATTCAGTCATACCGTAACCATATTTACTGAAAACCTGCTGTGTGTGAACATTATGCTAGGTGTTGTGATTACAACTAAGAATAAGAAAGTATGAATATATCCCAGCCCTCATGGAGTTTACATTCTAGCAGGAAAGACATATCATCAATCTGATGACTTAAGTGCTTATTCAGTTATCAGGTCTATGAAGGAGAACTATAGGGCACCCTGAGTGCATATAAGAGGAGGATCAGATTCATTCAAGGTATCAGAGCAAGCTTTTTGAGAAAGTGATGTCTGAGCTCAGCTATGAATTATAATTAGAAATAATCTTGGGGGAAGTGGGAAGGGTCAAAAGAGAAACAACTTACAAAACCTTAAGCCAGGAAGGATCATGGCATGTTCAAAGAGCAGATGAAAGGCCAGTGTGCCTACATTGAGAGAAAGGACCAAAAGAGGAAGTTGGTGAGATAAGCATCAACTTGATCATATATGGTCTTATAGCCTCTGGTAAGGATTTTGCTTTGTATCCCTCCAAAACAGGACTCTTATTCTGACATTTATGCATTCTGACATCAAACAATACTGTCAACAGAAGAGTTGAAGTCAAAAATTTCCTTACCACTAAATCACAGGATTTATAAAATTATTATATCTAATATAATAGCACCATCTTACGTAGACCTTATAACATTGCAGTCATTTAAAGAATTCCTTACAACGCTAATGGAGGTCAACTTACCCAAGTAATTACTTATTTACTGACTGTCAAAAACAACAAGCGTATTCACTATATTTCATTTGAGAAGCTAAAGTCATGAGGATTAACATACAAGTCTAGTATTGGATTCTGAGGACCTTCAGAATTACTCTGTGGTCAAAAATCTTTGCATGAGGAAGGCTTCTTCAGAGAAGAAGTACTTTTTAAATCACTTTTTAATGAGAACCATTTGATATAAGGGAGGCCAATCATTCTCATCAAGAAAAAGGAGATAGAGGAAGGCACACACAAAGGCACGATGGGAGTGTTCCCTTGACTGAATGACAGGGCACAGTTGAAACAGGAAATGGAAAGAGGCAAAGTGGGTGCCGCTGGGTGGAGAAAGTCTTGAAGCACAATTACCTTGTACATAATAAGAAATTCGTGGGGTTAGGCTGCCTCTTGGCTTAGAAGAGGCAAAAGCCCATGTGTTCAAGGAAAGGATAAGAAAGAAGTAATATTTCTACATAAGGGTCAGCTGCGAGCCTGAAGGTGAGACTAGAATATCGGTGTGTTCTCGATGACAAGAACCAGCTTTTCAGAGGTTTTAAAAGATCATGGCCATCAGCCAATTTCAGTTTCCTGAGTTGATTTAATAAAGTAAAAGGCCCCAGTATATATAAGAATTTGGCTCGCTAAGGCCACAACAGACTGGTGGTAATAATAATAATCTTCTTATACTTTTATGGATCTTTAAAGTTCACAAAGCACTTTCATTGACATTATATTATTTAGTAATAGTTTCTATCCCCCTTGGATATAGACGAGAAAAGATGCAGAGCCTCTGAAATATTTTACTTACATTACTAATGTGTAGAAAAAAAGAAACCACCTGAAAATTTTCTCCCCAACTCAGCTGTGTTTTTTCTATGCCCTATTGCATTCTGTATTTCCTTTCAAATAAGCATGAACATACTACTTGGGGTGGAAAATTATTTGTTGTTCAAGAGGTCCAAACACAGTTTAAGCATGTATTTTTATTCCATATTTTGATTGTTTTTTCTTCACACAATTCTATTCTGGTGTTTTGTTTGCTTTGCCCAGATGGCAAATGTGCCATTAAGTTTATCCAGCCTGAATTAATTATCTTTTTATAGTAAAAGAAAATCCTCTCCTTTTGACAAGTAAGATGTTTGTACCGTATTTATGAATAAATAAAGGCAGCTGTTATACACAGCATTATTAATAGCATTGCTCCAAACATCACATCTGAAAATAAATCCACTCTTTTCAATGTAATGTAAGCTCTTGGTGTCCCAGTGTTTATTAAAGAGTGAAAGCCCAGATGTATTATACACACTGCAGCATAAGAAAAATCAGGCTTTCTATGAGGCACTCAATTCAAAATTGCAAACATAAGGCAGTATTCTTTTAAATGGTTATCATCTTTGATGGTCATTTGGCCCTGATTCTATGGTGCTTCACAGTGTAAGGGTCTGGAGACAAGCAAAGCAGCTCTCCTTGGAAAAAGTAAGTTAACAGACAGGCATAGGCTCATCTAAATGGCCACAAAGCTGCTATTTCCTGCTTTTCAGTCGAATGGCTTTTTGATAGATGATATGGCCGTTGTAGAAGAGATTTTTCCTTTGATGAGAGTATGTTCACAATGGAGAGGAGCCCTTATCTCTCACAGAGAGGACTTCTAAGCTCTGAGCCAGAAAAAGTAATATAAAGCATAGCCCCTTGTCTCCAGGATCTGATCATAAGTCTCCAAGGGATCTGACTGGGCTTCAGACTTTCCCCATTTCAATGAACTTGGTCTTCCACGAGACCACACTGTTTCTCAGCAGAGCGAACTTGTCCCAAAGGATTCATTTCATTTCCTAGTCATATTTATTTTATCTCCAGCAACAAACATAAAATGTGCTCAAAGGAATGAATAATTACAAGCAGTGGAATACCAAGAGCTGGGCAGTGGGAGCTGTCTACCCCAGGTGCAGGATTTAGGGGAGTGCATTTGTCTGTAAAGAATTTAAAAGTAATAATAAAACTGACTAAAATTCTGTCCTGTCTTTATGATCACTATGTGCCAGCAATTTTAAACAATACCAGTGATAAAATGCTTTTCCCTGAAAAGGAAAAAAAAACTTTTTTGTGTATCTAAGTTCTAAACAATTGTTCAAATCATTTTTCCTTGGTCTAAGTTCCAAACAATTCCAAACGGTAATTACAAGTTACCGTTGTATTAATAAACATACACACGTAATCTTCAAATCAGCATATTTTTATTTCTTATACCTTAATAAATATCGTATTCCTACATGGAAATTAATTTGGAGAACTCAGTTACACAGCTGGCCTTTGTTTTAGTTTGCTAAAAGCTGCCAAAAGCAATGGGTTGGTTTTTACAATGGTGGGTTATTGGCTTGCAAGTTTACAGTTCCTAGGCTGAGAAAAGTGTCCAAATCAAGGCATCAGCAGATGATACTCGCTCCCTGAAGACTGGCTGCTGGCAATCCTGGACTCCTGTCACATGGGAAAGCACATGGTGGCATCTGACAGTCTCTGCCTTTTCCTTCAGGCTTCGTTGCTTTCAGCTTCTGGCTGCACCATCTGTGGCTTTCTCTCTTAGCTTCTGTGCATTTCTCTCTGAGCTTCTGTGTCCTTATCTCACTGTATTTGTCCCATTTATTAAGAGATCCAGTAAGATAACTTACTGGACCTACCTTGGGCTGTGCCTTACTGAACTAATCTAATCCAAAGGCCATTAACTGAATCTAATCAAAAGTTCTTACCTACAATAGATTTACATCCATAGGAATGGATTCATTTAAGAACATATTTTTCTGGGGTCCAAAAATGCCTCAAATTACCACAGCCTTCAAACTTAGTGGGCTCAGTACAGAGTCAGTTCTGAAGAATTCGGACTTCTTGGGCTTTTAGCACAATTCATGTTTTCACCTCTCTGATCCTACATATTTTGCATTTAAACAGATTGAAATAAACATGATAGCATGGTATTTGTGAAGATGAAGAAACTGAATTTTACTTATTTCAATTTTGTAATTCTTTGTAGCCACTTGAATTTTTGATTTGCATTTAACATTTAAAATAGTGGGGAAAATAAAAAACTATGAGGTATGATAGTAAGTTCCAATTTAAATTCACTCATGAAATAGTCTATTGAATGTGAATAGTATTTTAACATTGAAATTTGTTCTTTTAAAATTGTTAATTGTTTAATATAAATATAAAGAAAAATGAAGAAAATTAAATGTTACAACAATGGTATGATTTAGTAGTTGTCTAAATTGTATATTTTGCAGATGTTTTAGTTTTATTAAAATTTACATATTATTTATAAATTATGATTTTATCAGACTGTTACTAAAGGATCAAAGTTTAAAATTATATATATATAAAATAATTAAGTAGTTGTGGTTTTGTTCTGATTGAATTTAGAGGAATTTATAGTTATTTCTAGTATTTTTTTGTGAATTGAGCAATTGGGTCATAATTATTCTAGTATTCCAAAGAAATTTAAGTGAGAAACCCAGACCAACATGAAGCTACACTTACACTGAATCATTTTCTATAGACACTGATCGTGATGAAGACAGAGGAAATGTTAGCAAAATTCAAGACTAGCAAGGTTAATATAAATATATTAATAGAAGAGAGAGGGATACTAATAAAGACCAAGCAAGACTAGAGCAAGGCATTACTAAAGACTAGGACAAGACTAAAACTTTCTAATGAAAAGGAGACAATAGATGACACTTTAGGTTATTTTGATAACACTACTCATCCAAAATTGGTTTTAAATGACTTAAAAGTGAACCTGATTAGGAGGAAAGTGAACCTCTTCAGATTAAAGAAGGACGTTTCTCTTAAGACCAAGAAGAGATAGAACAGAGCAAAAGAGTCCATCAACACTGCCTCTTGATGACTTTATGGTTTTAGAATTCTTTACAAATTGTGAAAAATGCTTGAGAACTTGGAGAGTTTTATGTGAAATCAAAAAAACATTTGTTTTCTTCCTACTGGAATCTTTGCAGATAATAAAACAAAAAATGAAATACTCATCTTTAAAAGTAGCTTGAAAAGCGTGATTGAAACTATATCTGAAAATTCCTAGGCATGAGTTATCCAAACATCATCTTAGAAAAAATGTTTCTAAATATGAAAGGTTTTGGCACTGAGACTGAAACTCCAAAAAATTGGTAAAGTCCATTGGGAACAGAAAAAGAGAAAAATAAATGGAAAGAAAATTTCTAGGAAAATCCTTTGTGTTTAAATAAATGTGTTAAGAATATTCTGACAATTTCTATGGCTCAACTTATGTAATTGTATTGCTACTAAGGGGAAGAATTCACTTTTTTTTTTCTTTTGATGTGGGTTTTCACCTTCCAAACTTTATATATTGCTTTGATTTCTCATTGTTTCCTTAATCACCCCTTGAAGATAGTTTTAAACTGGAAACTACAGTAAACTAAGTGGTCCATGCATGGGTTTCAGGGGTCTCTAACCCTCAGCAGGTAATCTGTTTGTGTATCAGTGTGCTTTTCTTGTTTTTTTAGGAGAGGGTCCATAGTTTTCAGCAGATTCTTGGCGCATTCATGAATCAAAAAAGGTCTTAAGAACACCTTCGTAGAACTCTTCATTCTACCTGTGTAACCAAAGTGTCAGATCGTGTTTTATCTTGTAAAACTCGCCTACGTACTTTAAACGTTCATTTCAGGATCTTGTTGAAATATAGATTCTGACTCAGTAATTCCCAGAAGATGTGATGCTGCTGGTCCATGGGTCACACTTTGTGCAACATGGTTGTAAAACTCATAAATTTTAACTTCAGAGAACTTTGGCCTCTGAGCTGTTCCTGGAAGCCATCGTCATTACCAAATAAATACACTCACAGGCATGGGACTGGATGGTTTAGTCATCCTATCCTGGACAACTTGCTTAAACACTCTGAGCCTATTTTCTTGTCTCTAAAAAGGCAGCAATAATATTATCTGACCACAGGGGTTCCTGTGAGTTAAATTAGATAATATACGAAATTCAAACTACAAATTCTTGGTTCAGAGTAAGTATTAAATAATTCTCTTCTCTATCCCACTCCCTGAGACACTTTTTGGTTAGATTTACTCTAGTGAGATGATTACTTAGGAATTATAATAAGCATAACTGAAAACCTTAGGTGGAGAAAAGTACAGTATTACATATGCCTAACAGTCCCTTGGAAAAGTCCTCTCTGTTTTTATACTGCCTGGTCTCAAACAGAATTAGAGTTCTAGTCTTTCCTACTCATCGAATTTCACCAGTAAACTGTCAAAACAAATAGGCTATTTGCTGTGCTTTTTGGATTAGCAGCCAGTTGCCTGGGGGAATGCTGTTTTTAAGCCAACCTGAGCACTATCTCCTCTCACACCTACTCCAACTTCAACACTTATTTGCAACAGCCATATTGGTAAAATGTCACCTTCTACAATAAATATAGTGAATACAGCAATATTCCCAAATCCATATCCCCTCTCCCCAACTGATTTTCAAGCCAGCTATTCTGTCTTGTAGATTTCACTTATCTTGCTGCAACAAAAACTGTACTGTTTACCCTACTGCTGTTGCTGAATGTAATTGCTTCCATAAATTATATTAATTATTGATTTGATATATGACCTTGGTTATACTTCTCATTTTGTCCTTCCCGGATTTCAGTAATCAAATATGTGTAGGTTGCCTTGCATTACAACTCCCAAGTGTCAGGTGAAGCTGAGGACTTAAATGCTTTGGAATATACCACAGTTATTTCTTCTTCTTGAAGTTTTAGTTCACTGCCCTTGTTAATGAATGATTTCATGTTCTCATCATTAAGCTACAAAGGCAGAACAATTTGGCCACTACTTTTTTATTAGCAAAGTATCAAGGTCATGATTAACATGGAAATTACATTCTAGAGGTAAAAGGGATTTTACCTACTATCCCATCATTAAGTCTTTGAGCAGATGGTTGTAAACAAATATAGTGGAAAATCAAGGTACTAATCTACAATTTTTCAATTCTTGCTATTCATATAAATAGATCACAGAATAAAAGCTGTAGCAAAAGAAAGACTGTTGTGCCATTCTTAAAAAGCATTAGGCTCAAGATTACTGGCCAAGCATAATTCTTGTTTAATTCTTCCACTACACCTAATCCTGTTTATGTTCCAAACACCTTTAATAGAATGTCACTTCAAATCATTGAAATACAAATATGGGCCCTGTAATTTACATTAGCTACAAAATGAACACCCTTCCTCTGAGCTCTCCCTGGAAGTCACAGTCACTGCTGGATGGATGCCATACAGACAAGGTGACTGCCTCTCTTCTGGAACACCTA